>CM035177.1:19422343-19424843 GCA_020233015.1 Callinectes sapidus | reverse complement strand
ATTATTATTATATAACTATCGTTCATGGGTGCTATTAGTATTTCATGTGTGAGTAAACATAACACTTATAAAAGACTACGCTGGTATCAATTTACTTGGCCTTTAAGAGTTTCATGTATGTATTACTGAGTGGCGTGTCCCCATGCAGGCTCAGGGAACACAGTGATCAAAGCGGTGAACGTGCTGCAGGAACACGCCGTGGAGGAGGAGAACATCATCCTGCTCAACCTCTTCTCCACTCCCGCCGCAGCCCGCACCATCACCAGCGCCTTCCCCAGGGTGGGTCTCGCCCCCCCCCCCCATCTCTCTCTCTCTCTCTCTCTCTCTCTCTCTCTCTCTCTCTCTCTCTCTCTCTCTCTCTCTCTCTCTCTCTCGTTACTTCCAATATTGTTATCGTATATCTGAGTAGTACACGAGGATTTCAAGAGTCACAAGTGTGGTGCGCTCTTTCCACATGATACTAGATTAGCGTATCCATTATAATGAAACATATTCTATGGGATCAGGACATTTTTTAATGTACACTTTTGTGTATGAGGTGTCCAGAGAAACCATTCACAACACTCAATAAGATGTTGATAATATAAAGATAACTACTCAACACCAATTATATGAATAGATTGGCGCACACGCAGGTGAAGGTAATGGACAACTCTATACACCTCTTTCTCAGTCGCCACCTAATTTCTTCAATTTGTCACAGATGCACATCCTGACATCGGAGGTCCATCCTGTTGCTCCCAACCACTTCGGGCAAAAGTACTTCGGCACTGATTAAGACCCAAGGCGGGAAGGGAAGCAGAATAGGAGCGCTGCATAGGTCTACAGTGCAGCCGAAGCTCTCCTGACCGCAAACACCGCCAAATCATTTCCATGGACAGACAGGTTTCCATGAAGGGAACAATGTTTTGTGTGGCTGAGCCTCACAGCGTTGGCTGTGAGATTTGGTAAAGTGTTATGTAGGCTGTAGGAATTTCGCATTTGCAGTATTACAATGTATTGATATATTTTCGTATGTAATTTTTCATTACTCTTCCATTCGCCTGATGTTTGACACAGAACAGTTGCTTTGGATTAGTTCTATGTATGATTGCCAATAATGCTGTGATTTATTTAGATATTGCACTTACAGTGACAAGATGTATATAGACTACATGTATATATTGTATGTATATTTAAAGTGTCGATGTTGACTGGAGAGTAGCAAGTCGATACGACTTTTATACAATCAACCAAGTAATGACAGTCGACATGAACATAATGTACTGCCAGCAGACAGCAGACAGCACAGGCCTCTCAAATACCCGCCTCTGGCTTTTCTCCCAGGGGTGATTGTTTATGTACTTTAGGCTGACAAAGAGGTCTGTGCAGTGAGACAAAGTAATCTTTGAATTTCTGACAGTCACACTGAAAATGCATGAAAGTTGTAATAATGTGCAATATTTTGTGTTCTATGTTTTCCTGGATCAATGAGTCTCAACTCCCATTCACTCATTTCCATTTCTTATTGCATTGACTCATTCTCAAACGACATTCAACATTCCTCCAGTAGGGAGCATCAGTGTTACCCGCTGGGCACACACCCAGGGGCAGCTGTGCTGCTATGAGGAAGCAAACCACTTAAGCTACCGCGATGCACTGGACTCCCATTTTTATGCATGCCATAAATGTGTTCGATTCTTCTTTCCTTATTTATATGCATCTGGACAGATTTTTGTTGCACAAACACTTTACAAGTGAAGTTGGTGTACAGGCTTAAGAGGTCCGCTATGTGCATTGTTGCAGTGTATCATAGTGGCGCTGTGTAATCAAAATAAATGCAAAATGTATTTGATTTTTCATTATTTCCTTTTTAAAGTTTCCACAAAATAAGGGATATTAAAAACTTACTGTACAATGTGATTCATGAATTAACGCATGAATGTTACACGACGAGTCATGCACATGGAAATAATAAAAAAGCTTAATGTATGATACAAGTGAACCATAACATTGAGAAGTAGTTGGTCACCTTGGAGAGTTTGATCTGAGGTGTTGCCCAGAAGACATCCACCTTTCTAAAACTTACGGCACTTTTGACCACTCCCAGGCATTCAGCCTCCACAAATTAACGGTTCATAAGGAGACACTATTTCAAAATATTAACAAGATTTTTCAACATGAATGTATCATACAAATTGCAGCAAGACACAAATTGTCTTGGTGTATCACTAAAGTAGCAAATAGAGGCGTAACGTTCTTTCAAAACAAGGTCAAGGATTGCGTTACGCAGAAACTCAAGATCATAGATGCAATACTCAGGAGACTGCGCTGAGAGAGAGAGAGAGAGAGAGAGAGAGAGAGAGAGAGAGAGAGAGAGAGAGAGAGAGAGAGAGAGAGAGAGAAGAAGGAGGAGAGAGAGAGAGAGAGAGAGAGAGAGAGAGAGAGAGAGAGAGAGAGAGAGAGAGAGAGAGAGAGAGAGAGAGAGAGAGAGAGAGAGAGAGAGAGAGTGGGAGAGAGA
>CM035177.1:19389762-19420502 GCA_020233015.1 Callinectes sapidus | reverse complement strand
TTTCTCTCTCTCTCTCTCTCTCTCTCTCTCTCTCTCTCTCTCTCTCTCTCTCTCTCTCTCTCGTTACTTCCAATATTGTTATCGTATATCTGAGTAGTACACGAGGATTTCAAGAGTCACAAGTGTGGTGCGCTCTTTCCACATGATACTAGATTAGCGTATCCATTATAATGAAACATATTCTATGGGATCAGGACATTTTTTAATGTACACTTTTGTGTATGAGGTGTCCAGAGAAACCATTCACAACACTCAATAAGATGTTGATAATATAAAGATAACTACTCAACACCAATTATATGAATAGATTGGCGCACACGCAGGTGAAGGTAATGGACAACTCTATACACCTCTTTCTCAGTCGCCACCTAATTTCTTCAATTTGTCACAGATGCACATCCTGACATCGGAGGTCCATCCTGTTGCTCCCAACCACTTCGGGCAAAAGTACTTCGGCACTGATTAAGACCCAAGGCGGGAAGGGAAGCAGAATAGGAGCGCTGCATAGGTCTACAGTGCAGCCGAAGCTCTCCTGACCGCAAACACCGCCAAATCATTTCCATGGACAGACAGGTTTCCATGAAGGGAACAATGTTTTGTGTGGCTGAGCCTCACAGCGTTGGCTGTGAGATTTGGTAAAGTGTTATGTAGGCTGTAGGAATTTCGCATTTGCAGTATTACAATGTATTGATATATTTTCGTATGTAATTTTTCATTACTCTTCCATTCGCCTGATGTTTGACACAGAACAGTTGCTTTGGATTAGTTCTATGTATGATTGCCAATAATGCTGTGATTTATTTAGATATTGCACTTACAGTGACAAGATGTATATAGACTACATGTATATATTGTATGTATATTTAAAGTGTCGATGTTGACTGGAGAGTAGCAAGTCGATACGACTTTTATACAATCAACCAAGTAATGACAGTCGACATGAACATAATGTACTGCCAGCAGACAGCAGACAGCACAGGCCTCTCAAATACCCGCCTCTGGCTTTTCTCCCAGGGGTGATTGTTTATGTACTTTAGGCTGACAAAGAGGTCTGTGCAGTGAGACAAAGTAATCTTTGAATTTCTGACAGTCACACTGAAAATGCATGAAAGTTGTAATAATGTGCAATATTTTGTGTTCTATGTTTTCCTGGATCAATGAGTCTCAACTCCCATTCACTCATTTCCATTTCTTATTGCATTGACTCATTCTCAAACGACATTCAACATTCCTCCAGTAGGGAGCATCAGTGTTACCCGCTGGGCACACACCCAGGGGCAGCTGTGCTGCTATGAGGAAGCAAACCACTTAAGCTACCGCGATGCACTGGACTCCCATTTTTATGCATGCCATAAATGTGTTCGATTCTTCTTTCCTTATTTATATGCATCTGGACAGATTTTTGTTGCACAAACACTTTACAAGTGAAGTTGGTGTACAGGCTTAAGAGGTCCGCTATGTGCATTGTTGCAGTGTATCATAGTGGCGCTGTGTAATCAAAATAAATGCAAAATGTATTTGATTTTTCATTATTTCCTTTTTAAAGTTTCCACAAAATAAGGGATATTAAAAACTTACTGTACAATGTGATTCATGAATTAACGCATGAATGTTACACGACGAGTCATGCACATGGAAATAATAAAAAAGCTTAATGTATGATACAAGTGAACCATAACATTGAGAAGTAGTTGGTCACCTTGGAGAGTTTGATCTGAGGTGTTGCCCAGAAGACATCCACCTTTCTAAAACTTACGGCACTTTTGACCACTCCCAGGCATTCAGCCTCCACAAATTAACGGTTCATAAGGAGACACTATTTCAAAATATTAACAAGATTTTTCAACATGAATGTATCATACAAATTGCAGCAAGACACAAATTGTCTTGGTGTATCACTAAAGTAGCAAATAGAGGCGTAACGTTCTTTCAAAACAAGGTCAAGGATTGCGTTACGCAGAAACTCAAGATCATAGATGCAATACTCAGGAGACTGCGCTGAGAGAGAGAGAGAGAGAGAGAGAGAGAGAGAGAGAGAGAGAGAGAGAGAGAGAGAGAGAGAGAGAGAGAGAATGTAACCAGTTACTTAAACGTTCAATAAAACAATGATGCACATTATAAAAATATTTTTAAAAATAGGCGTTTATGATGATAATAATAATAAAGAAAAGTACGCAATTTGTATAGTAAGTATAATCGCAGCAATACATTGCAACATTCGGTGACCAATATTATGAAGGCAAGGTAATGAAGTCCTTGAGCTGGCCTTGCTTCCTGCGTCACAAACACTTGTGCCTCCACATCAACTTGTATTGGCATCTCTCTCTCTCTCTCTCTCTCTCTCTCTCTCTCTCTCTCTCTCTCTCTCTCTCTCTCTCTCTCTCTCTCTTCTCTCATTAATATTGTGAAATTTACGCAGTACAGATTTTTTTTTTTTTTTTTTTTTTTTTTAGGGGATGCTACGGGGAAATGGAAAGAGAAAGGTCCTCTTCTGTTTCCAGCAAATAAGGGTTGCCTTGAAAATCATTGATAAGAATATGGTCTGTGAATGAAAAAAAAAAAAAATCCAAGAAAGTAAAGGAAAACAGACGCGGCATTGGTTTGTTTATATCGTCACTGAAGAGTCCAGACCACCATCGCTTCTCTCCTTCACCTGAAAAACCCATAAAATTCCAACTATAGCAGCTCACCGAATGAACCCATCTGGAATGTTTATGTTTTGGTGTAGTAGCTAACGAGTCAGCGCCTCGCTCTCAACCGCGGGAATACTTTCTGGTGAAACATGCCGTGTACTCCGAGTGATTACGAGCACCAGGGTGCAAAAAACAAAAAACGAAAAAAAAAAAAAAAAAAAAATCGTGTAAACCTATCTTTATAATATCTACTTAATGTGCTTAATGTTCAAGAACTTACTTTGCGTGACAAAGTTAATGCATATTTGAAAACAAGGAATTTTACACATACATATTATGTTGTTATCGAGGGGTATTTTCCTTTACAAAGCAATAACACTGAGTACTTACCTTAGTTCTCTGCATTATGGACCAGACACGTGCACGTGCTTCACTAAAACCTCCACCGCCTCGAATAGTGAATAATGGAGTGACACAGTTAGGCCCAAGGAATAAGAATCCTTGGTTAGGCCACAATACTAGCTTGATGCTTGTAACAACACAGTAAGAGCTTGTGAATAGAACAAGTAAAATAAACTTGAATATCACAAAATATTTACGGGCACACTCACATATACCTCTCCTCTACGACGCACTGACCGGTAATGGCGGTCATCTTTACCCCCCCTTCTGCACTAAGCGCATGCGTACTTCTAATAATTGAGGGTTCGAAACTCTTGTTCAAGGTTTCAATACCGCATCTCGACGCAGTGATCAACTCGAAACAGCTGCCCAGCATCATAAACCATTTTTTTCCCTTTTTCTCCGAGGTCCAACTTTACTGTGAATTATCTTCATACATATAAACCAGAGAGAGAGAGAGAGAGAGAGAGAGAGAGAGAGAGAGGCAGGTTGGAAAGGAGCGACAGCCGCCAGACCTTTCTACCCACCGGATAATCCTTTAGGCAGCTTGCACCTAAATGTTCTTCTGAGATGGAAACGAATATATATATATGAGATAAGTTCCGGATGATAACTCTATATATAGATATGATATAGTAGATATCTATATATTTAGATATATATATCTCTATATATATATATATATACACACACACACACACACACAAACACACACATACATTTCATTCAGTCACTTCAGATGCTTCAGCTAACACTTTCATGCAAGTCAGTTGAAGGATAATGGATTCATAGTCATGTAAATGATTGGTTTATTTGCTTCACTATGGGAACAAAGGCGCTACACACACTATCACCTGATAAGTACATTATCACTCCTACAAATGAATAAGATCTTGTAAAAGCTTTCTAATATCAGTGACCCAGATAATGCATGACCACAATTTTAGTAATTAAATTATAGCAATATTTCTATACCTCCCTTGCTTCATCCTCAGGGTGTTGCACAAATTATTTCTGGCCTGTCATAGGAAATGCACACATGCAAATGCAAACACACACACACACACACACACACACACTCTCACAGAAGAAGGTAAGATTGTTTACCTCCTGGTCCTGCAGGACCGCATGTGCTTACGGGAGGCTAGGACTATAAGGTGAATGTTTCTGCCAGCCTGCATGGTCATGGTTAGCTAGCTCACTTCCTTTATTTAGTCTCTGCTGGGTGAACAGAAACTACAGCGTGAAAGGAGACAAGCTTAAACTGACTCCACTTGTCTAAAATTCAAATCCAGACACTTAGTGTGTTAGCAAAGTGTACTACCCCACACCAACTGCAACGAGAACAATAATGATAATGATTTGTAATAATAATCAGACATTATATTCCAAATCTAAAATTTTTACTTTTACATCTCTACACCATCATAGACTTCATCTTGGGATGCCAAAATGGACCACACTTTGTTCAAATGAATCAAACACTGAAATGCATGTAAGTGATACTGAAAGTGATTGGAGAATAATTTCAGTTAATTCTTCCTTGTATTACTGGATCAAATCTATCACATCTATATCATCATTACAATTACCATTCTGTATGTCTGTAACATAAACATTGTCCTACAATACAACATTGCAGATGCACTTTCTTGGCTTTGTTATAGTATAATGTCATTTGGTAGTATATATTTTCAGTCTTTATAAAGTCACAAATAAGACAAGAAAATTAAACTAAATCAACAAAATGCTACATTCACATTACCCACATCTTGTAATCAGTCAATGGCCACACTTTCATCCCTCATTCAAAAACGTCAGTATGACAAGATCCAATGTCAAAAAAACATATTTTGGAAACTGTCTTCTGTGTCAACATGTACCAACCTGGCTCAGGAATAAATGTGTTTTCCTTACAAGTGGGAAGTTCAGAAACTAGTTTACTTATTTATCTATTTTTTGTTTTTACAAAATTTGCTTTATGAAAATTCCTTTGGGAAATACAATTTAAAATTACTATTAAAAACATCGATAAGTTATTCTATCAAGCATTATCTGGATTCTTCTGAGTTCCCTAAAAGCCTCTGTCTAAAATAATTTTGCACAAAATAATACAATATTGACTCTAGTTACGTGATCCAAAAAATATACCATTATTGCTTATTCAAACTAAAAAATGGTTAAAAAAAACAGCATTATATAATTCCTCAGAGAAGAAAATCATAATAATGAAACCAAGTTACGGCCACCTTGATATGTTGCTTCAGTGGTATTAATCAACTCCTGGTGGTAAGCATTTCCACATCTTCTATGTACCAGACTAGAAAATATTGTGGAAAGAAGATGATTGCATAGCCACACAGAAGCAAACTGAAGAAATATACATATATATATAGCTCCTTGTTACCCAAGGCAAATCAGGGGATGTATCTGGGAAAGTCCCTCAGGCTACATACATGTATACTGGCAAGGAATGAACACAGATATCATGAAACTCATCTGCTACCACAGTGATGAAAGATCACGTGCTGTGCTCATCATTGTTTTCACACTAACAAAAGTAATTTTACGTATACATAATAAATATGATAAAATGTTACTATGAAACAGAGACAGTCATCACATTCATGATTTTTAAATTCAATGTGATCTGAAAATAACTATCTAATCACCATAATACAAATATGCTTCTGGTTATAGCAAGACTTTAATGCAACTGAGAGGATAACTGAAACTGAGGTCATTTGTATGGACAGTTTGTTGGCTGAGTTGAGTGGAAAGAATGGATGAGAATGACCTGGTGATAAATGTCAGGTGTTATGAAGTGAAAGGTAGAAAGTACATTAAAAGGTGTGCAATGGAGTCCTGGAGGACCTAGAAAATAACAAAAATACAATAGACACGTTGCTAATAACCATATGGCTTGGTAAGTTGTTATAAGATGACAGAGGCTGCTCCAGGTAAACAGGAACTTTAAGACAATGGTGAAAAATGATGATACTGATTGGCTAAAAACAAAATGCCCATCAACATAAAAGAAAGTATCTAATGTAGCATTGTTTTATCTTATCATAAAAACCTTGGGGCAATGCCTCATCATACTCAACACATGGATAAGATCAGGAGACTTTAGAAAACAATGTGAAAGCTAAAAATTGTTAACAATTGAAAGAGGAAGTATGTTAAAACATTTAAGATCAAATATTGTTCATTGACACAACAGCTCTTGATATTTTGCAAAAATATTGTATTTGAGGAGAGGTATGTGATAACTGGAAGTATATAATACTTACTCAATCATAGCATGACCAAGCTGGATGAAGAAAAAAATAAAAACCTGGTCATGATATCTGCAAATGGAAAGTTTTCTTGAAGAAAACTCAGGACAGAGCCCATATATGAGCCTGTGTTTTCTTGAAGTTATTAAAAGTACTTGAGTAGTATGAAGCAAATCATATTCTTACACTACTATAGAGTTGTGTGACAGGAATACTCTCGTCCTTTTCTTCTTCCATAAATAAGATCTCAAAATAAATATCAGCAGAATTGAAATTTGGGTTGACTGCTGCTCCAACATTCCCTGTTACATGGTAAATTACCTACATTACCATTACCTACAATATAAATATATTGCAGATTGACTCTTATATAGTGTATGGTTGGACTAGACTCCATGTTAACTATCAACAAGCAATAGGTACACATTTACACATAAAATGTCTATCCTCAGTAAAACACAAACATGTTCAGGTATAGATACACACTCCTCGTGAACACTAGAAGTGTACTTCATACCTTTACATCATGTTCTGTCTAAAGGAATTGGAGGCTATGTTTCTGCTTACAAAGTAACATCTTATAACAGGTTGATCATTCACTACCTCTACAGTACAGCACAAGAATATCATTACAATACAAAAATGGACTTCAGTGCTCTACACTGGATTTCAACAGTGCTAATTTGATATATGCCTAAGTTTGTACATTAGACATGGGGATATGCACTTCTAAAAGACTGTAATCAAGTGCAAATTTTCTACAAAATCCATCTCAATAATACAAGTGTGCCATCATAATGATATGAGGTGATTTACTCAAGTCATCAGAAATATAACTAAGAATCAACTTATAATGACCAATTTTTTATGTATATAAAAGTATCAAATATGGCACAAATGCAGGTTTGGGACATCAAGTGGCAGGAGTGTAGTGCACTCCCCTACATCATGGAGGAGTGTGGCTGGACTGCTTGTCACATGGGAGGTTAAAACACAGTCATATTTTTTTTATATCATTATTAATGAAGGCCATGATAAAAATCATGATCTTGCATATGCTAGAAATACAGTTTGATCAAGTTTACTCACATACTTATTTGATTAAGATATTGAACACAGCAGCATATTCATGACTTTCCAACAACCATAAAACTACTTCAATAAAGTTGGTCAACATTACACATTCAAAATACTTTTCAAAAAATCTTTGTCAGCAAATAAGCAGTCCTTAAAAAAAAAAAAAAAAAGTGAAGTAGTATTTCTTTAAATAATCTGATATCACTGTACGACATTTAGGTTCTATAGTAATGTCAAAAATATTGAGTTTATGATGCAAAGAGCCCAATGTCTAATGTACATACATGTGCATCAATAACACTTTCACTCACACAATGATAGCTTACCTAAGATGCACAAATGGGATGACCTCTGACTTCTACATGATGCTCTAAACTATCACCAACAGTTTCAAAATATATATTCAGTGTCTCTGATTTATGGATGCATAACATTTGATGCCTGTACAAATCTGGGTGCATGGAGCAGTACATTGGTGCCGTGAGTCACATGCTCTGCATGGAAGACTTTTAGAGGTTCCTCCAGCAACACCTCGGTTAAGTGGAGAATTCCATGGCTCACAAAACAGGTCCTCCAACATTTCATGGATGTCTCCTTCATTCTGATTGTGGACTCTTCAACATATTCAACACAATTTAGGCAAAAAACCGATATAAATCAGCTCAGTTTGATATTTCCAGGTGCCAAAATAACAGTTGTTGCATTAGTGTAAGAGGTAAATTAGAAGGCAAACATCCACTTTACCTTCAGTGTATGATACAGATTGATGTATATTGTCATCTATAATCTTCTCTACCTCTTTCCCCACTACTGTTATTTGTTCCAATTTTATTGTACCATCATATTGAGCAAATATCATTGCCAGAAGTTTCAGCTCTCAGAGAACAAAATGCCAAGGCAGAAAGACCACAGCAGGCAAGTCTTCAGCCATTATTGAAACAATATATAGTTATTAAATTATGCTTGTACCTTTAAATGTACAGAAAAGCTCAGTAGAGGTATGCTGAGAGGTGTACGGAGGGAATCTTTCTAAACATGTAGTATCATAAATAATTCTTTGTATTTCTAAAATAATATGAAGGATATATATCATTATCTTTTAAATGAGAACATAATGTGCAGGATTCCTGATCCAGGAAACATGCATATAGCAGCTGCTGCATAAGAGATATGTATTCACAGTACAAAGCACCATAGCTCATCCCCACTCCCTTGCCAAGAGCCAACCACCGGTACACTTCCCAACTAACACACGGGTACTTGAACCGTTTTCAAGTATAAATGTTAAAATTTCATATATATATATATATATATATATATATATATATATATATATATATATATATATATATATATATATATGAATGATATAATAAAGACAAATTTTTTCATTAACAATAGTGTCAGAAAATGCTTCTGGATGGTTTTCACTGTCAAATATACCTATAATGAAAAAGATCCACATTTAGTAGAATGATGCTTTCGGAAAAGCACACGTCACTTTAATATTTGTTAAAATAACAGTACCATATCCAAGAGAATCATTATACCAAAGTGTAGTGAGTCATTCATTTCATAATTATATTTTGAAGATGAACATTTAAATTTCTATGCAAACAGTACCATGAAGATCTTCAGGATATGAAGTTACCAGAAGTTTCATAATGAAAAATCACATTAGTTAGGCAATCATTGAATACTTAGATATACATATTAAACAGTGGGACATTTCCCCACAGGTAAACAGGTGCAGCACACACCACAGGCACTGGGCACCATGGCCACTTAACAACTAAACTTCCTGATCTGCCTGGACACCAAGTAACACAGTGCCCTGCATAATCCCAATATTTTCATGGAATTTACTCATCTAACAACAATTCAAGGAGTTCTGAGTGTTTGTGGGGATGAAGTGTTCTGGCAAGAACTTGCCACAAGAACTTAAGGTCAGCGAGACGGACACGAGGAATTTGCAGATTTGTTTGTGTTGGAGGACAGGGAAGAAAAGCCACTCTGGCATGACTGAAGGCTGGTCATTGAGCCCCTGAAATAAAAGAATCATGTTAATTCATTAATTCATCAAGTAGGAGGCCATCTGTACATACCTCATTTCATACAAATAAGCAAGAGCAAAGCTTTATCAAGTATAGAGCCACTGCTTGACCTCCAAAAGCAAGACTACCAAGCCATTTCAACTGAAAAAATGAGCTGGAATTCCCTTATAACTCAGTTATATTTGGTGTTAGTTGCTAGTGATCTCACACAGTTATCTATGACACCAAGTAGCAAATCAAGAAAAGCAAATGCCAGCAAATCATCCAATTCACTGATTCCACATTACACACTAAAATCATAATCACCAGCACCTCTTTCAACGATCCCCTTCACAGACTCCAGGAAACATATCAGCACAGTAGAGCATTGTACATAGTGAGGCAGAATTAACTAATGTACCAAGAATGGTAAATAAGTGGAAGAAATTCACCGAGGATATAAAGCAGAAGGATATAGAAATTCTAACCATAATCACTGTCTTGAAAAATTCCCCCCAAATACACATGGGAATAGAAAAGATTGATAAGCATATGGAAGTGTGGTTAATTTACATCCCCACCCATCCTGCTATTGAAACTAACGCATCATGTAGAAGCTTCTGTGCAATTGATATTAATTCCATTATATTCTTTCAGACACATCTTTGCTATGAGTTATTAGGAATGAAATTTTACCTAACATTATTATCATCTGCTGAGTTGTTTGGTGTCTGCTGTGGTGTCCACTATGAGTATATCTGTAGCAGGAAGCAGTGATGCTGGACCACCAAGCTCCACATCTCCTTCCCTGCACAGTGTCAGGTATCCTCAATGTGAGCAAGTATGTGGCTGAACAATCATTCAAACGGAAACCCACAAATTCTGGTCTACGTTTTTGCTTGCCCACATCATTATGAATAAAGTTTGATCTAAAATGAAAACTGATCTATCCAATCAGCTGCAATAAACAAATTTGATTCCTGAAGAGACGAGTTCTTGGTAGAGCCAGCACTTATCACTAGGTAAGCCCTCATCAATAATACAGGTAGTCCTTTATTTACACAATAGATGCATTCCAGAAGGGAATGTGCTTAGTAAATTTGGTGCAGTGTAAGGATGATCCCCCTCAGTACTGGAGTAAACTGTTCATACACTATGTTAAAGGATGGGAATTGTTAGAAATCATGTTATTCTAAGGTATCTGTGTAACATGAGGAAAAACCCTAATTTTTTTTTACACTGCTATTTTGAACTTGTGCAATCTAAAGCCATGCATATCAAGGACACCCTGTAGCAAGTTAACTAAGAAAACACTTCAAATCAAAATAACATACTGATTGGTGCTCTCACTTCTTGAGTGGCAAAGTATTTTCATTTTGTTTTGAAGTGTGTGGAAAATCTACTTTAATACTACCAAAATCATTGTCATATCAAATTATCCACAATGGTATTATGTACAGAACAATCAAGTAAGTAAGACCTTTTAGTGGAAATACATTACACTATGCTCATACTTTAAAACAAGATGAGAATATGAGTGTGGACATGTAAGTAAGAGTGCTACTATATTCAACTTCAACTTCAGGCAAAATTACTATGACAAAGTTGATGAAACAGTAGTAAAGTCAGTGGGAACATGCACAGATTATTATTGGTTGGTACTACAGTGATCATATCAAGTTTGAGGGATTGGTATAATTGCTACCATCTCTTTCATTCTCACCTGTAATCAGCTGACTTGAGTGTCTCATAGTAATACATGATCTTGGCCTTGGGAGCAGTGATGGAGTCAATGATGTCCAAGGGAGAAGTGTGCTGTGTGGACTCATAATAGCGCCACTGCAGGATGTAGGTACCCATGTGGGAGGTCACGTGGGAACCCTAATGTAGGAAAATTAAAGAAAAATTTACCTTAACTTGTGAAAAGAGATAAAAAAAATAGTAGGAAAGTGTGTGTGTGTGTGTAATTGAATGTAGTTATTTCACTGTGCTTTTTTTTTTGTGATAAGTTAAAAAATATGGACTTGCAAAATTTCTATTCACAGCTGAATGTAAATACTAAATTGTGTCAACATGTATTTGGAAAGGCCAGCAAGAAGGCATGGAAAAAATATAACACCAGGTGAGTTCTGTCTGGCATAACATAGAGAATCTTTTTTGGTTGCACAGTGATGACATTTGGAACCACTTATTAAGCCTTTCTTTCTATTTAATGTATCAGACCAGGCTCTTGATTTTTTTTTCTAAGTTTTATCATCATTGTATTGTTTTTTCTCCATTACTCAAATATCTGACAATAAAACCACTGATCTCAACATATTTCAAAATGTGAGGCACAATAAAAGTGAAAAGTAAGAACTAATGTTTACAATATAACACTCTGCAGGGCATTTGAATAATCAAGGAAGCAGTGAAGAAAAAGGTTGCAGAGATTTTTCTATAAAAGAAATGTTAGTACAAAATATAAAAATGAGACAAAAATAAAGGAAATTATAAAAAGGAAAGCAGGAAGAAAAAACTAGATACACTTCCAAGCATTGCCACGAGCAGAAAATCTATGACTAAATCAAATGCATGATGTGCTGCATCATGCTCCAGTGCAGACTCGGCTATCTATCAGAGAGATGCAAGCCCTCGCTCACCTTCAGGTTCACAGGCATGACACTTGGACTCATAATAAACTTCCATGCTAAGCTACTTTACAAATTTGTAAAGAAAAGAAAATTAACTTTCTCATAAAATGTAAAGATGAATAAGAAATTAATCAAGAATTTATGGATTTCATTCTGCCTTTGCAGATGAAAAGAAAACTACGTATAATAATGCTTGCCTCAATATTTCTTTTGCTCCATAATTTTATTAAGATGGAAAAAAAAATACTGGCAATATAATTCACATCAAATAAATTTTCGGATAAATAAATGAAAGTCCTGATAGAGATGTGGATTTAAAATCTAACCTGGATGCTCTCTCCTTCACGATAGACAGGATGCGGGTCCACACGGCTGGGTTCGTGGCCATCTCTCTCATGATACTTGGAGGAGGTAAGGGGAAAATGCAAAACAAGGAAGACACCGTGAAGAGAGACAGGATATCAGGCAAAATCAAACTATAAGTAGCCAAGCAAGACATTTACATGATGAGTTTTTAAGCTAGAAGGTAAGAAGCATTAGGTACAACAGACCCTCAATTCACAATGAGGAAAAGATGGTTCTTATATACAATTCAGCATACAAAATATAATTCTACATATATGAGCAAGTTTCCCAATATTTAATTCCACAAAGAAGCGAATAATGTTTTACAGTGAAAACACTACATGGAATGGTAACTGACTTCTTTATAAACAAAATGTACATCACAAAGGATGTGTTAAATGTTATAATGTTTTAAAAATCATGATGATTCCTACAAAAAAATTTGAATGGTGTAGGTGTAAGGGACACCTAATATAAGTACTATGTGTTATTTTGGCTGAGATTATTTATAATGTTTGAGTAGCTTCCAGCAGTGTCATAAAATTCATATTATAGTAAACTAAAGTCATTTGTTAATTTCAAGATGGTTTGGTGTTTGGCTGTGTGGTGACATAACATTGAGGGTCCACTGTACATGAGTAGTAAATAGGAGGAAGGGTCCTCCTTGAGTCCTGTCTCAAGCATGCTCAGTCATTTGTTTCATGTTGTCCACATCTCAAAAAAAATCTGTGGCTCTCAAGGAAGTTAGTATTGCATATTGCGCCCTTACACTACAATGAAGTATAGTAAATGGGATGAAAATCTTCAAATGTCCATGCAATTCTATGATACATTAGGTAAATAAATAGTATGTATCTTGAGCAACCAATTCCTGCAAGATGCTCCACTTAGAGAGTATATAATGATAGTTGGGATGTGAGAGTTTCCAAAGAAAAGATGTAGATGTGATGTCTGTCATAGGACTGGTGGTGTCTACCTTGGTAATTTAATGAGTCTCAATACAAAGTTTAGAATGGTGATCAGAGGGAATAACTAAATTGTCAGAAATATCTGCAGTGGCTAAGACTTGTGCATTTTGGTTACAATATACAAATATATATTTCAGGTTGGCAAGAAAATTAATTCACATGTAGCCATGCATGTTGTCTGATATTACTTTTTATTTCATATAAGAGGGGGAAGCTGGCCAAGGGCAACAAAAACAATGAAAACAGAAAAACCCCTTATTATTGCCAGTCCCCTGAAAGGATAAACGAATTAGCTGAAAGTCAGAGACAAATGTCTTGAAACCTCCCTCTTAAATAGGGTCAAGTCATAGGAAGCTGAAAATACTGAGGCAGGCAGGGAGTTTTTGTGGGAAGTCTGAAGTCCACAAAAAACTTACAATGGCGTCATGTCAGAATTTGAGATATATGTGCATGTGTCTATTCTCTATAAGTATCTAAGAAACAACTGTGCTGTGTATCTTTAGTGAAACAGATATGTCAGGGCTAAATTCATCTCAGAATTGGTTGATGTTGCATTGATGATACTTAAAAGTGGACTGGCGTTCTAAGTAAAATGTAAATGTCATTCATATCTACCTTTAGTAATGATTTTTTTTTTTTTTTCTGTGTATCTGTCAGGCAAACTATGAAGAAGACATTGAGCATGCACCTATAATGTAAACCTTGTTCAATCAACTAAGCATGTATATAAATTACTCATGTAACATTTAAATGAATTGCTAATAAGTTAACACTTTTCCTGCAATTTTGTTCACCTTCCTTATTAACAAAATAACACAGATCTTTTGCCTTAACTCACTGCTATCTCAAACCATTCTATTGACCAAAGACTGTTCAATATACTCTTTTTAATTATTTTTCTATCTTTCTTGTCAATTTTGCTAAGACGTTTTAATACTGACACCTCCAGGATATTTCTCTTTTGAACAATAACTTATTCAGTGTTATATCTGCCAATCCTTTTATTATCATGAAATAAATCCTGACAACCAAGTGCACATAGCCATTTCTCCATTTCATATGGTTCATTCCTGCTTTATGGCATGCCTTAGTTTTCTGTGACTGACACTACTATCAACAACTTATCAGGAAAAGGCTCATGTAAAAATACTGAGGAGAAGCTGGAGGGTCTGGTTCACACACAAACAATTCTACAAGTAACAAAGAAACCCTGTAGTAGTAATTGAGTAGTATTGTATAAAAGACAATCAAGAATGGGCTGCAAAGTATCTACAAGGCCCTTAAATATAATGCAAAACAGCACAGAAACAGACAGATTTCAGAAAAGTCTACTTCTTATAATCAAAATCACAGTATTCTACAAGCACAAAACAGTTTGTGACAAATAACCCACAAAGACTCTAATGAGAGATCTCTAGCTTGGCTGAGAATGAGGCCACGACCCCACTCATGGTGAGCCAAACGTACTTACCCGCAGAAATGTGAGTGCTTGAACTTTTTATGAAAGGAACTGAGATACTGGTCTCTGAATTTATGGCCTTATGTACTCCAATTAGCTTCTTCTGTGAATCTATGTGCTGTAATATTCATGTTTTGAATAATACTTGGGCTCTACATAACTATCTAAGATTTCTGCCATGATATATTCTGGCAGTTGCCGTTTTATATGAATCCTCTTCATATCATTTATGCCATCTTGCACTTACCAGAACTTCATGATACTTTTGCAGAGGTGAGCCTTTGAATGTTAACTCAAAAATTCTTTCCCTTGTTATAAGCATTGAGAGGGTGGCATAAATGTACTGAAATAGGACTTAAAAATCAGTCACACAGGTATTCCCTCCCTGTAACAAAATCTCCCCCTGAAGCACACCAACCTGGATGCTTTCTCCATCATGGCAGATCAACTGTGGCTCAACACGGAAATATTCATGACCTTCCCGCCAGCCTTTCTCTATGACAGAGCGATGCAGGTCATCACTGCCCATCACAGCATCAATCATTCCCATGGCTCCTGAAAACAATGAACATCATCTGCACCTTCCAAAGCACTTTTAGTTATGTCAGGAACTATTTTGAAAGTTGGAAGACTGCTTCACATTTGACTGATTTACATCACATTTTTTGTTGTATACTGTGGGGTCTGATGAAAAAGGTCCCTCACCAGTGGGAGACTGAGGCTCAGGGCGATGAGTGATGGGCACTTTGGTTCTCAGAACAGAGAAGGAAACATCATTCTTCATGACATCGAAGTCCCAGCAAATGACTGATCCTGCCTCCTCTATGAGCAGCACCATCTCATGCACCTGTGAATAAAGTTTTGTGAGTTCTGATGCAATAGGCAATATGTACCAAACACTAATTACAAATGATCTGAACCATTATACAAAGAGAGAGAATATCTATTTGATTATGTATCTATTTATTTAAATACTTGCCAGCGTGCAAATAGAAAAGCAAAGAGAAATGCATAGTGAAAATAAGACTATCAATGTATCTGCATGATGGAGATTCAATATAAGACTAAAGAAACAATAAAGGTTATAACATAATATTAAGCACTGCATTTGTATAAAAATTAAAAGAAGCTGAAGCACCTACCTGACCCCTTCCCAATGAGACAGAACGATAAATTGACTGGTCAGACATGGGCAGGTGCTGGCGGGCTGCATCCATCTCTTCTCCGGGCAGATACATGCTCTTGGGCACCAGGCCAGCCTCATGCACCACAGTCTGCACAACATAAAACACATGCTCAGCTTCTGACATGAACTCAAGAAAATGCAGAAATCTAAGGCATGAGAGACAGCATAGCGTGAAAAAATAATGTCAGAAAATTCAGATACAATAAAGTTTTGATCACTTCGAGGTTCAGTGACATTACAGTAAATGATAAACAACTATGAAATCTGAAACTTGGGTTTACAAATGTATGTTTGGGTAAAGTGACATAGCACAATAAATCTTGTGTACTCAAAGGCCTTCAGTATACAACAAACTCATACAAGTACAACATATGTAGACTTACAACTTTACAAAGTATAACAGTAAAATATTCTCTGACATGGTTGTTGGATATTGAAACTAAATAAAGATGAAATATTTCCATTAACACAACACAAATTGTGCAGTGACGTTGTGTTTCAGAAAATGCTATTTGACAAAAAAAAAAAAAAAAAAAAAAATATATATATATATATATATATATATATATATATATATATAAAAATAAACTGGTTATAAATATAATGCAAATAAATGAATGCAAAAATTATTTCATGAGGAAACAGGAACCAGAAATATTTTTCCTTTTTGATAACTTACTTAACAGATGCATATAAAAAGTTAAAGTGAGTGAGTAAGGTGAAGATTGAAAAAGCAATCAATACTCTGTGTATACTACTCAAGACATGCAGTCTTAAGTCAATAAAAAATCAGTACAAATAATACAATTTGAACATCAAAATGATTGAAACTCAGGTATATATCAATGCTGTAGAGAATTAATTATATAATACAATCATTACATTAATGTTCTCTATGCATATAATACAATTGCAAGTAATTAATACAATGGCTTGGTGGCTAATGAGGAAGTCCTGGTTATCTTGGATACTGCACATGTAAAAGGGAGTTTGTAAAGAGGGAAAAAAACTGAAATAGGTGAAGTAGTGACTGGTAACTGGCTGTAAGTGCCTGAGTGATGTACCAGCTGAGGCAGAGAGTGGAAATAGTCAGTTGTGGAATGGCACTAAAACATTTACTGTACCCCTTACCTATTTCAACCTAACCTAATGCCCCCCAATATACAGGTCTCCTAATGGTACAACATGCAAACACGTCTTCAAAAACATGAAAAACGCCTTAAAAAACAAAAACAACCTTAAAGAAAACATGAAAAATCTTAAAAAACAACCTTAAACACACTAAAAACACCCTTAAACAACCTTAAAAATACCTCCCCCAAAACAACCCTAACCTTAACTAACCTAACAAAACTTAATGTCCCTTTACAGGCTTCCCACTGTTACAACTTGGTAGGATTCATGGAGAGCAAAAAACATGAAAACCTTAAGAAACAACCTTAAACACCCTAATAACACCTTTAAAAACCCTAAAAAATATTTTTGAAAATCCCCCCCTCCAAAATATCCCATAACCAAACATAAACCTTAAAAAACATCAAAAAACATGAAAACTGCCTTTGAAAACACCTTAAAACATCAAGAAAAACATTGAAAACACATTAATATAACCTCAAATAAAATATAAAACTCTTAAAAACCAATATAATAATGAAAAACCCCTAAAAAAAAACAAACCCTTAAACCCCCCAAATCACCCCTAACCTAATGTAGCCTACCCTAATGTTTACCATCCTTTCCAGGTAGGACATGCAAAAACATCTTTTGAAAACCCTAAAACCAACTTCAAAAACCTTTAAAACTGCCAAAAAAACAACCCTAACCTAACCTAACCTAACGAAATCTATTGTCCCATTACAAGTGTCCCAGTGGTCCAAACAGGTGGTGTTCACAGCGAGCAAAAAACATGAAAAACATCAACAAAGAACCTTAAACACACTAAAAAAAAGCCTTAAAACTACAATAAACAACCTTAAAAATACCTCCCAAAAACAACCCTAACCTAAACTAACCCAATGAAACTTAACGTCACTTTACAGGCTTCCCACTAATAAAACTTGGTAGTGTCCTAAGAGAGCAAAAACCATGAAAGCCTTAAGTAACAACCTTGAATACCCTAATAACATCTTTAAAAACCCTAAAAAGAAAACTTTAAAAATCCCCCCATCTAAAATATCCCCTAACCTAACTTAAACCTTAAAAAACGTCATGATAACTGCCTTTGAAAACACCTTAAAATATCATTGAAAACATTGAAAACACTTTAATAAAACCTCAAATAAAATATAAAACTCTTAAAAATCAATACAAACATGAAAAAATCTTAAAAAAGAAAACCTTAAACCCCCAAAATCACCCCTAACCTAATGTAACCTAACCTAATGTTTACCATCGTTTGCAGGTAGGCCATGCAGAAACACATCTTAAAAACCCTAAGCCCACCTTCAGAAACCTTTAAAACTGCCCAAAAAACACCTCTAACCTAACCTAACCTAACGAAATCTAACATCCCATTACAAGTGTCCCAGTGGTCCAAACTGGTGGTGTTCACAGCAAGCAAAAAACATGAAAAACATTAACAAATAACCTTAAACATCCTAAAAACACCCTTAAAACTACTATAAACAACCTTAAAAATACCTCCCCCAAAACAACCCTAACGTAAACTAACCTAATGAAACTTAATGTCCCTCCACAGGCTTCCCACTGTTACAACTTGGTAGTGTTCATAGAGAGCAAAAAACATGAAAGCCCTAAAAAACAACCTTAAACACCCTAATAACACCTTTAAAACTAAAAAAAAAATTTTTTACTTCCTCCCCTCCAAAATATCCCCTAACCTAACCTAAACCTTAAAACAAGTCAAAAACTTGAAAACTGCCTTTGAAAACACCTTAAAACATTAAGAACACCTTAATAAAACCTCAAATAAAATACAATACTCTTAAAAACCAATAGAAACATGAAAAACCCCTTAAAAAAAACCCTTAACCCCCCCAAAATCACCCCTAACCTAATGTTTACCATCCTTTGCAGGTAGGACATGCAAAAACATCTTTTAAAAACCCTAAAACTATCTTCAAAAACCTTTAAAATTGATAAAAAACATCCCTAACCTAACCTAACCTAACGTCCCATTACAAGTGTCCCAGTGGTCCAACCTGGTGGTGTTCACAGAGAGCAAAAAACATGAAAAACTTTAACAAAGAACCTGAAACACCCTAAAAACACGTTTAAAATTTCTAAAACAACCTTAAAAAATACCTCCCCAAAACCACCCCTAACCTAATGAAAGCTAACGTCTTTTTATGAGTGTCCCAGTGTTACGACTTGGCGGTGTCCAGAGCAAGCAAAAAAAAAAAAAATGAAAGCCTAAAGAAACAATCTTAAACTCCCTAAAAATACCCTAAAACCCCTAAAAACAGCCATAAAAATACACCCCAAAAATATGTATTACATTATCACAAATGTCTAGATTTTGTATTTCTAGTCTAGATTAATGAAAATGGGCAACTTTTTTCTGTAATGAACCTTAATACTGTTCCTTATGTAGGATGAGGTAACTGGCTGCTTTCTCACTGCACCCAACACAGCACTAGATTATGTTATCAAGTTGATCCTAATTGCCTAATGGCCACGGTTAATGTTAACACTCAAGGTATCATTTTTGTACGACATGAACGATGACACATCTGATGAGCAAAGCTGCATGGCAACCTAGATATATATTAGAACGATATTGTTAGTCTTGAACAATACTTAACATCACACAATTCATACGTGTCTGTTTCATTAATGAGGTTAAGAGTGAGGAAACAAGCTAAACTATGACTGAATAGCACAGACACAGTTCACTGTGTGTTGATAACAATCAGCCAATGTGCAAGATGGTCCTTTTCTGAGGCAATTTGACAAAATATTAACAATACCTATGATTTGAATGAATGCAGGGAAAAAACAATAACTCTTCTTTTCAATTATCAAATATGCCTCATCCTGGATCCTGCCAATGAATTGCTTTGTGTTATATCTCAACTATGCACAGAATAGTTGAAACCTAGATATCTTGAGTCCACCATGATAATATATAGGTTCAAGTGCTTAAAATGCCCTATAGGTAAACAAGAATTAATTTTCCATGTGAAAACAAACATTTAGTTCACACTGCTCATTATATGACCAGTTGTATCTTCTTGTTATGTCAAAAAATTTTCTCCATAAAATTTGTAAAACTTAAGCTAAAATTAGGAAGTATTTTCTGCTATAAATTGGAAAGATAAACTGGCTGTGAAAAAAGCAATCTTAAACAAAATACTTATTCACTGCCAAAGGTGTTTTCAAGACAAGATCTAGAGATCAACACATCAGATTCCAAAATTCAGACAGTTCTCTTACGCTACATTCCAGCTCGTGCGGGAGCGTGACAGTGTACAAGGCCTCGGGGACGGGACCCAGGACAGACTGAGTGTCCAGCTGGGGTCAAAAACGCCAACCAACCAAAACAGAGAAGGAAAGACAAGACAAGATGAATCCAGAGAGGAGAAAGAAAATAGATGCAATTTGCTGTAACAACAAATTCCTGCTGAAGCCAACAGATTCTTAGGTAGATAACATAAAAGACAATTTTACTGTAACAAAACTGCAATATAGAGCAGGGAAAATACAAAAAAAATTACTGAGAAAGATGCCATGCCATTTTATGAATCTCTAAATTATGGTACATAGTACTTTATGTAAAACATCTGATCACTTATATACTATGTATTAATCAACCATTTTATAACTATGACATCCAATTTAATCAATGCAGCAACCTTATGTTACTAGTATATATTCATCTTTATACATTTGTTTTTTTTCCCCAAACACTATTTGAAATGAGCTTTACAATGCTTTCATGGGCATTTCTAACATAAAGTGAATGAAAAGTAGTAAACAATGGCAATGTGATGTAATTACTGCTTGGTATTTACACCTGAGCTGTGCCTTACCTTGCACTCTCCTCCAAGGATGTGAGGAATATTCTCCTTGGGCATGTAGTCTATTAGGCCACCAGCTCCTTGGTAATCATTCCCACCATAGAATAAGAATTTTGATCTGCCAAAAAAGTATCTTGATTTTAATATTTTATTCCTTACAAAACACTAATTTACACTACAGCTAATAATCTACGTCATCAAAACTCTCATTGACTGTGAATACTTCCCTTTCCTATGAGCAGATTGTCTTGTATAATGAGGATGTTTATGGCTTGATTTCTATTGAGACCAATATGCATACACTGCATGGATAGGTTTCTTATGTATGAATACATATAGAAGTCACTAAATTTCAATCAGTCATAATATTACATAACCATTACTGCTGTCTTGCTGTGCATGTGCCCACCTTGTGGTTTCATCAATGAAGGTGGAGACAAGTGTCCATAGGATGGGGAACACTCTTGGTGCTCGGATGATGAGAACGCAGCTCATGGTCTCAGGGTAGTTGGCTTCCACGATCTGTTGGGGAAAGTAAATGTAATGTTGAACACTGCATGAATATGCAAATGGCATAATATTCTATTTTGATTGTTTCATAGTAATGATAATGATAACAATGATGATGACTAAGACCATGACTCTCTATGAGTTATAAAACATTCGCATCCACCAACCTCGATAATCTTGAGCAGTGTGCGGATGCCTGGCCTCCAAAGATGACGCATGTTAAGGCCCTCCAGGTCCACCAGCAGTGTCCAGGTGGTGATGGGGCGCCCATACGTGGCTGTGGCCTCCTCTGTCAATCTCAGGCCTTCCTCACAGATATGTAGGGTCTGGAGGCATAGGGCAGATTCACAGTATAGATTCGACTCATTCAAATGCTCATACTTACTTTAAACCTTTGATAATCTGAAGGATTCTTCTATCAATATAATCTATACTAACTAAGAATGGTATTATCTAGATACTTTTACACTGATAATTTTACTAGACACAACAAAAAGTTCACTGATTTTAAGACAGCATTTGATAAATTCAGTAAAATCATGTAATTGCAGCCTTTGGATAGGAATAAAAGACAGCCACCAAATTTAGTTAATAAAAGGCATAGGTATTGTCCAATGTAATATAATAGCTAGCACAAATAACATTCCTTTCTCCTGATATCAGAAACCATGAGAAATATGTAATGAAGGTTGACTACGATAAGTTTATTCATAATGGAATCATAATATGCAACTTACAAAAGCCATGGTGCTTAACTACATTTATCTGCAGATGATGATTATTAAGAGTGTGGTAATGGTGGTGCACTTACATGTTTCAGGAGTCCTTCTTCCCCAACACTTTTCACAAGACCCTTCACGTCCATCTGTCCGAGACGCAGCAAGTACAGTGGTCGACACTCTGTAGACAACAGGATTAATTTTCACTGCCACTGTTGTTGCTTATGTTGCTACTATGAGTGAATTGCAATTCACAAACTATTTCTATTCATTCCTCCTTACCACCCAATAAACATAAGAAAAGAGAAAATCATTGATACAGCATCCATAAATTTGAATAAGTCTTAGATTTTGAATATTTTCATTTGATATATTCAACTATTTATTATTACAATTCCATTCGAGAACACAACTATTTACAAACAAATGGTATGTAAAATGAGATCAATTTATGATACTTTCATATATGATGAGATCAGTCCTCAGCCTTATCTCCACGCTGGCACTTGTCCCCACTCCAGTGAGTGATTGGTACTCACCCTTGTCATGGTGGTGCCATCCTCCAGGGAAGTATTCTTGAATAACTGATGGTACTTGGTATTCATTCATCATCTTGTCCACCTGGTTCTTCTTGCGCCAGATGAGTGAGTGACTCAGCATTTCCCGTGCCTTCTCAATATTGAAGTCTCGTGCCCGAAGGAACCTCAGCAAACACGTGTCACTGGGTACCTGCAAGAGGACAGCAGCAGTGTGCTAGAGTGCATACTTTGAGCTGTCTTTGGTGTGCAAATACAATGATCTTTCATTTGAATGTGGAAGTAGAACTTTGTTTTATTCAATTAATGAGTGCAACATCAACTGAGAAGATTCCCACAAAGTATCTATTGCTTTATGAACATAAGTTAGTTCATACTTTACTTGAAACTGCACCCAAAATGCTATGAAAATTTGGAACAAGTCTTTCATTATGACTTCTATTCAAAGTTTCTATACTTGTAGATAGAATGCAGCAAAGCATATATCATTACCATACAATAAAAAAAATCCTCTCACAAAAATTCATATTAGTATATTCAAATAAATCATTTCACATATCTGCTTTCATGGTTTTAAAATTTAGGAAGCTGTGTAAATGCTTGAAAATACTATTCATAAATCATCTAGTCTCACCTTTCCTTTCTGAAGTTCAGCAACCCACTTTTTCAGCTGTATCAACCTAGATTCTTGCAATGGCGTCAAGTCTCCTAAACATCTCTTAATGTAGTCAGCATCCAACTTGTTGTTTTCTGCATGAATAAAAGTATTGACATCCCATTAAAATTACACATTTTTAAAAATGTAACACTAATACACTTCATTAAGTAATTTCAAAATATTCAGTATAACATTTTTTCAGGTACAATGCAAGTTCTCCTCAGTAACATGTTCTGTCATGTACAATGTAGTATGTCCTCGCTTTACAAGTGTTTAAAACATGGCATATACCATATCCTTGTTAAGTGTGCCCAAAGCTTAACCTCTCACAAAAGCTTCAGAGCCTGTGGCCTTTAGTCATGAATGTAATGTACCAACATGAAAGGAAAGGAATAATGGTGTATAGAAGTTACACTTATACTAACTTATACTAAATGATAATGTAGTATTTTCTATAAAAAAATGAAGTTTTTGCCATTCTTCAGTTTTGAAAATTTTCCACAGGATGACAATTCAGAGAAAGACTCCTACACCAAAGAATTTAGAGAACAGAAAAGCAATTAGTATGTCTCGGGACAGCAACAGCAACAGCACCAATGTGAGAATGGGATGTGAGAGCTGCATGTGAGTGTGCTGTGTTAAGGGAGTGAGACAATTTGAGTGTGACTGAAACACAACAAAAGCTCACAAAAAGTTAATAAGCTGAGCAATTATGTTAGTTAGGAATCATTGAGTTGGTTGTGTTCGTGTTACATGTTGGACAAAATACATACATGCATGTATAAATCCAAATTAATGATCACATTTTGACCATAAATTCTATGTTATATTTTCATGTCATACATATTAGATGTCGTGTAAATCTTTCTTTTCTCAACAATCATTCAAGCTTAACTGAATTCTGATAAGCCATGAAATGACATAGGCTATGTAATATAACTTTTTGAATAATCAAACGAATCATCTTTTTTCATCAGCACAAATCATACAAAATAATACAAAAAGCAATCCAAAGAATCAAGCCTCCATCAGTTTACAGGTTGTCTCATGAGGTACAATGACTATCATGATGGGAAGCAGTGGGTCAAGTCTCGGGTCCCAAGAAGCCATTGATAAGTAGAGATGGGCAAGGTGTCAGCAAAACAGGCAATTTACATTATATTCATAAGATTAGTTCTACACAAATAAGAAAAAATTGTTACTTTGTTATTAGAAGATTTTAAGAATGAACAATGTAGCCGATATCATAATGAATAAGATGGTTCAGGGATGTGTTTGTGGCACCAACTGGGATAAAGTGGAGGCAATTCTACTGAAGCTGTTACCTCAGTGCTCATTACCGGGTGGGTGTTGGGCAAACAGCTCCTCTCTATACTTCAAACTGTATCAATATCTGGATCATAATAGATATTGTAGCTTAAAGTATAGAGTATTTAAAGTTACAAGTATCTATAGGGTTGGGCTAAATCTGTACCACAAAGTGATTACTATAATTTGCCATTTTACTGTGTCACAAGCCTTTGCTAAATGACAATATTCGTCCATCAAATACCCCTGTCAACGCGAGCATTATCCACCTCCTCGACCACCAGGCTATCGTGACACCTCTTATTGTACTCATTGTTGTTGGCCAACATATCACCACCTGAAATTTAGCCAAAAAACATAAGCACCTGAAAATTTTAAAGTGGTGTGCACAACTCTCGGTGAAGTGTGCCTCGTAGTGATGTATGATGGAAGTGAATGTGAACATGATGCTCAGACTGTATTCTGTACATTTGAAAAACAGAGCTTTCTTCAGGGAAGCATTGAAAGTGAAGTGTTGTGAAGGAAATCTCAAGAAGACCCTTCTCTGATGTTTCTCTGATTATATGTGATATTTACAAATGCATTTTCTAGAAAGTAGTATGTACTCTATTTCTGAGAAATGTGAAAGAACACTGTTGGATTGCTTTGTAATCAATAATAATAATAATAATAATAATAATAATAATAATAATAATAATAATAAAAGATAAACAGGGAAAAAATAACATCTACTAACAATATTTAATTAATGGTTCATTTAAATTTCTAATCTTGAGAATGAAACTGGTCTGATTCGGAAAAAATTGGTACATGAGATGTTGAAAAGAATTAATAAGAAATGCAAATCAATGTTATTTTTCAATACATAGTACATGCATAGTTCAGTTACAGTGTATTTAATATATTTTTCTTGCCAGATATTAATAAAAAATCATTCAACTTGAAAAAAATGTACCAATTACAATAATAGTAATAATAAAAAAAAAAAAAATAATAAATAAATAAATAAAAAAATAATATAAATAATAATTACATATAGTAATATAAAAATGTATCGATTACAATAATAGTAATAATAAAAAAATGAATAAATCAAATAAAAAAAATAATAATATAAATAATTACATATAGTAATATAAAAAAAATCTACATTTTACTGTTAAGAGTTTAAGACACTCTTTGAGAGAAACAGCGAGCAAGAGACACCAAATAGATTGAATAATAGACTCCTATTTCAGAGGAACATTATACCAGTGTGAAGGAGCAGCAGCAGGTGTGCCTTGCCACACTCACCGTCATTGAGGGTGACAGCATCCATACTGAGGATGTTGGTGGCAGATGCCCCAAGCTGGAGTTCCCGAGAGCCCGTGGATGGTGTGCTGCTGGTGCGGTCACGCTTTTCAGTCTCCTCAGAACTGCTCTCAACTTCACTCTCCAACTTGTTGTTCTCATCCTCTGTCTGTTCTGGCTCTGGCTCTACCCACCTTGGGATTTGTGTAACTCCTTCCTTCTTCAGTTCCGCTACGAAGTACTCTATTATTTCTTTGCCCTGTGAATATTGATGAGCCGGTTAGCATACCCAACACTTCCTTTCTATGGTGTTGAATAATGTGCAAGAAAAAAATGGCACACAGCAATAGTACTACATATTTTCCAAATATGTATAACATACAGCCTTATTATCATTTTGGACATAATTTGTCTTAAGCACTCACCTTTGAGATGTTCTGGGAGTACTGCTTCATGGCGATCTTCTCCACTGTGCTCTCAAACCCAAAGAAAGATTTGATGTCAAGGCTTGCAGTCTGCTCAAAGCATGTCCATTCACTGTTCTCTGGATGGACCTGGTAGTCATAAGAGAAGGTTAACAGATTGATTGTGTGATGGATTCAACAAGGAAATTACATGGGAGGAGGGTTGTGCCACAGGCAGATAATGCAAAGACATGATCTTATTGTATTATTTTTGTCTTCTGCTGCTACTCATAATGTTATCATTGTAGGATTTACTGGATATAAATCACTTTTTCACTATACTACCTGTTAATCATTTTATATAAAATGTTCTAAGGATCTCTCCATCGTCATTCCCCATAGATCTTTAAACCTTTAAACCTTTAAAACTCATTATTTGCATAAATTGAGGGATTTTAAAAAATCATAAACACTTTGATTTCCTTTGTACTATTCAGCTTTCCACTTTTCTCTTTTTATTCTCTTCCTTTCTTCATTTGATTTACTAATTTCTTCCACTTCTGACAGAACTCTTATTGTTTCATTTCTTATTTTCACATGCTTGCCTTCCTTACATTCATATAATTATGATATTATGCTAATCAGATTTCCCAACCATTATTGTGCTTATTTCTTGTTGCTTTCCTTAATCATTATTTCTGAAACATTCCCAGAGAGAGAGAGAGAGAGAGAGAGAGAGAGGTTGGGGGGGGGGGGGGGGGGGAGCGTCAGGGATCAGTGACAACAGCAGCAAGGAGGACGGCAGGATAATTATGCTCAAGACTTTGAATAATTGATTGTTGGCTCATTAGTGATTCAGCAAAGTCAGGTTGTTTGTTGGCATAATTGAATCTCTCATTTCAGGAACCAGATTGTGATTTTTCCAGTTTTCTCCTTTTCATCTTTTTCCTACTCTCTTTAATTTGGATAATTTTTCCATTTCCTTCCTTGATCCTGATGAGTTCAGCTTTTTATCACGTTCCTTTATTGTGGTATTAATGTGCTTTTTCTTTTACTTTTTTTTCTATGATTCTGGTGCATTTCTGCCTTTTTAAAAACACATGTATACATTTTCTGCTTCTTTTTCTTATATCTTCCTTCCTTTCCTCTTTTCTAATGAATTTTAATGGATAATTGGTTCCTTAATTTTAAAATGCAATTTGGAAAAAAAACTATGTGATTCATGTTTAGTCCCTGTCTATATACTTGCCTTATTTATCTATCTATCTGCACATGTCTATCATCTAGTTATCAATAAAATGCTACGTGCTTATTCTTTCTTATTTATACATTCACTGAAGAAATATTACGCGGGCATATATTTATTTTTTTTCGGAGAGGAAGAAAGGGATGGAGGGAAGATAAAAAAAGCAAATGAATAAAAAAAAAAGTGAAAGGAATAACAAGAACTAATAAACTGAAAACACGTGAACAAGAAAATGAAAACTAAAGAAAAAAAAGGAAGAAATAATATGATGAAAACGAATCACAAAGGATGAAAAAATAGAAAAAAAAAAAAAAAATAGAAACAATACGAAAAAAAAAGGGACCAAAAAAAATACCAGGAATAACAACCTTGTAACTATCTCGTACCATCCTTACTTCATGCATACTCTACCTCAGCAGAAAAAAAAAAAAAAAAAAAAAAAAAAACATAAAAGGAAACTGCGGGAAGCCATAAGATATCCAAGAGACGGATGACGGTAACTAACGACCATTACTAGTCCCGTGAAGACTGTATCAGCGTGGTGACTTACTGAATAGGTGCAGTGCTCCTTGATCACCACCCTGGCGGAGAAGCTCTCGTTGTAGGCGTCGATCTTGAGCGTTCTGTTGCGTCTGTCCAGGGTGTTGGTCTGGATGAAGTGAATGAACTCCACCCCCATGATCTGCAATGAACACAGGGATTACCTCTCTCTCTCTCTCTCTCTCTCTCTCTCTCTCTCTCTCTCTCTCTCTCTCTCTCTCTCTCTCTCTCTAAGTACATCATAATTTTTATATAAAGTATTCATATCTCCTTTTTTATGATTACTATTACTATTACAATTTTACCAAAACTTACAAAAGTACATTATAAACATCCTCCTTACGTTTTCCTTGCGTCACTAACGGTTACATTCGACTCTGTTATCATGACTATTTATACAAATAAGTACGCTGACCTTGCCAACCTCCACAATAACACCACAAAAGCTCTGAATCCGTACAAAGAAGCAGGCTCTGAAACCTTAGTAAAGATGATTTGCTTGCATGGCCAAAGATTAGGACATCAGCTTTACGTCTGTGTTTTTCGATCAAAAGCAGAACAACGCGTCTCTTTCCCTTACTCCTCTCTCTCTCTCTCTCTCTCTCTCTCTCTCTCTCTCTCTCTCCTCCAACCCACCACACCAAAGACATTACATTTAATAGAAAATGATTTGCTTGCACGGTCAAAGATTAGGACATCAGCTTTGCGTCTGTGTTTCTCAATCAAAAGCAGAGCAAGGCGTCTCTCTCCTTAACTCCTCTCTCTCTCTCCCACACTCCGTCCCCATCCTCCAGCCCACCAAAACAAAGACATTACATTAAATAGAGAAGGAAAAGCCACGCGTCTGATCATTTTAGAATTTCCCAGTACACTACTCACTAAAGAAATAGAAAATACTGGAAAGAATGTCCAATAAAAAGACAATAGAAACACAGGGACAAAACTCTGAATAACAGAACAAAACGTCACCAACACAATGGCAGTGTGTTGGTCAATAGTCGAGTAAGAAGACATTTATACTATTCACCTTCCACTAAAATGTTTCTGGTGTCTAGAGGTTTTCTTTAATAGTTAACCCACTGTATCTACTGAAAAACCTACGCCTCAATGATGTTTTTTAATATAATCTTCATATATTTTTTTCACACTAGATAGTCAGATTTTGAGGACATAAGACTGGAAAAAAATATATAACACAACAGAAGTACGTACTGATGGTTACTCTCTCTCTCTCTCTCTCTCTCTCTCTCTCTCTCTCTCTCTCTCTCTCTCTCTCTCTCTCTCTCTCTCTCTTCCACACCAACAGTTACAACACAAAAGGCTCAAGAGTCTTAAGGGATTATGAGAACTATACCGATTTTGTTTCTTTTGCGAGAAGACGACACGAGTCAGAGGGGTTCAATAGAAGGAGGAGGAGGAGGAGGAGGAGGAGGAGGAGGAGGAGGAGGAAGAGACTGGATTGGAATAGAGGAAATGAAGGGAGATGGGAAGAGAGAGAAAAAAAAGGAGCAATATGAGTGGAGATGAAGAGGGAGGGTTGAGATTAGGAAAGGGAGATGAAAGAAGAAAGAGGCATACACAAAGAGGAGGAGGAGGAGGAGGAGGAGGAAGAGAGAGGAAGAGAGAGGAACAAAAGCCAGAGGAAAGACAAGGAAAGATTACGATAAAGAAATGAAGGGAAACAGCGAGAGATGGATTGAAACGAAGCGTAAGAGGAGGAGGAGGAGGAAACAAAAGGAAGAGAGCACATAAGGAAAGATAAGAAAACAATGAAGGCAGTGTAAGAGATATTACAAAACTATTGTGCCGGCGACAACAACAGTGGGCTGACACTTTCAAAATGAATTCACCTGCAAAATATATATGAGACATCGAAGTCTTTATGTATTTTCATCTCTTCATCTCGAGGGACAAAAGATAGAAAACAAAGGATGTCAGGAAAATAATAACTAATAGCTTGAGAGAGAGAGAGAGAGAGAGAGAGAGAGAGAGAGAGAGAGAGAGAGAGAGAGAGAGAGAGAGAGAGAAATTCTTTTAAACATCAGATCTAAGCAGAAATTTAAATGCCGCGTTTGAGACAAAGAAGCAAATGCACACTTGAAACAAGAGCAGGAAGCGTATATATGAACCTTGCCTCAGCGGCGCCACTTGAATTTTTAATCTCGCTTAATTAAAGTGGGCTGCATGAACCCAAAGAGCTTGTAAGAGGAGTAGTGGGAAAGAGAGAGAGAGAGAGAGAGAGAGAGAGAGAGAGAGAGAGAGAGAGAGAGAGAGAGAGAGAGAGAGAGAGAGAGAGAGAGAGAGAGAGAGGAAGAAGAAGGACCGTGTAGGAGGAGGAGAAGGAGGAGGAGGAGGAGGAAGTGAACAAAGGTGAGTGAGTGGGAGGAGTCAAGGCAAGTGAGTATGTAAGAAGAGGTGAACGCTGCATGACCTGGTGAAGTGAGGTAGTGAGTGAAGTGGCAGCAAGGAGGGCCGCGCGCCAGCCAGCCAGCCAGCCAGCCTACACACACACACACACACACACGCACACACACAC
>CM035177.1:19360658-19371139 GCA_020233015.1 Callinectes sapidus | reverse complement strand
TCTTCTTCTTCTTCTTCTTCTTCTTCCTCCTCCTCCTCCTCCTCCTCCTCCTCCTCCTCCTCCTCCTCCTCCTCCTCCTCCTCCTCCTCCTCTTCTTTCCTTTCCTCCCATATAGAGATGGTAGTGGAGGATGCCAGAGAGAGAGAGAGAGAGAGAGAGAGAGATGAGCCAAACTGCTGGGGCGAAAACCTACTACAAAAGGATCAAATTCTCTATTTCCTCTTTTCTTTGGTGTGGGTCTTGTTATTGTTAACCTTTTCTTTATTCTTATTTTTTTCTGTGGAGTAGTGGTGGTGGTGGTGGTGGTTAGCTTCAGGATTGGTCAGAAATTAAGGAGGAGGAGGAGGAGGAGGGAAGAAGAGAAGAAGAAAGAAGAGCAGGAAGAGGAGGAGGAGGTTAGGATATTGTAGAAAAAAAAGAGGAATAGGAGAAGGAAGATGATTTTAAGACAGTGGAGGAGATGGAAGAAGACAAGGAGGAGGAGAAGGAAGATGTTGAGAGTTAGGACAGTGGAAGAGAAGACGCAGGAGGAGGAGGAGGAAGAGGAGGAGGAGGAGGAGGAGGAAGAGGAGGTGGTGGTGGTGGTGGTGGTGTTAGTGGTGAAAAGAATGGAGGAGAATAATAAATGGAGGTAGTGATGAAGGTGGTGGGCGTCCATTGTGATGTCAAGATGAGAGAGAGAGAGAGAGAGAGAGAGAGAGAGAGAGAGAGAGAGAGAGAGAGAGAGAGAGATTAGTGAACGCGATTGCAATACATGTCGAGGAAAAATAAAGCCGTATTGTGATTATCTTCCTTCTCTTCATCCACCTTCTTTCCTTCTTTCCTCCCTTTCATCCTTCTTTCCTTTATGGCTTCCTTCCTTTCTTCCTTCCTTTCTTCCTTCCTTCCTTCCTTCCTTCCTTCCTTCCTTCCTTCCATCCTTCCTTTCCTTCCTTCCTTCCTTCCCTACTTTCCTTCCTTCCTTTCTTCCTTCCTTTCTTTCTTCCTTCCTTCCTCTCTTTATCTTTGTATCTGATTTACTTCCTTCCCTCCTTCCTCTCTTCTTGTGTACACAACATCACACATCCTGTTTGTTTCCCCTACCTTGATCTTCTGACACCATCTCCTCCTCCTCCTCCTCCTCCTCCTCTTCTTCCTCCTCCTCCTCCTCCTCCTACTCCTACTCCTCCTCCTCCACGTGCACTGAGACAACACTTCAAAGTAGAATGTTTGATTCTTGTTACAGAATAAGTGAAGGAAATTGAGTTAGAAGAGAGGTCAGGAAAGTGAGGAGAGAAGGAGAACGAGGACAGGAGCAGAGAGGAGCGGAGAGAGAGAGAGAGAGAGAGAGAGAGAGAGAGAGAGAGAGAGAGAGAGAGAGAGAGAGAGAGAGAGAGAGAGAGAGAGAGAGAAAGCAAACATGAGACGAAAGTATTGAAGACAAGATCCAAGGAAGGAAGGGAGGGACGAGTGACAGAAGATGGAGACAAATAGAATGGAAGACAAATATTTGAGACTCCCGAACTGAAAAGCGGGAAAAAAGGGAGAGTAGAAAGAATAAGTGTGAGAGGAATTTCTAGTTAAAAGGGAAGAAGAGAGTTGGGGAAGTGCTCGGTAAAGAAGAGAGAGAGAGAGGAGGGGATGTCAGTAAGGTGTCAATGCCGTGTGTTCCCGCCCCCATCACGTCTGCATCTCTCTCTCTCTCTCTCTCTCTCTCTCTCTCTCTCTCTCTCTCTCTCTCTCTCTCTCTCTCTCTCTCTCTCTCTCTCTCTCTCTGTCTCTGTCTCTCTCTCTTAATTACAAAGGCTTAAAGGGACACGTTTTTTGTTTGCTATTTAAAAAGCCTTTACTTAAATATTGTAAGCTGCAGGGAAATACATAAAAGAACACTCTCTCTCTCTCTCTCTCTCTCTCTCTCTCTCTCTCTCTCTCTCTCTCTCTCTCTCTCTCTCTCTCTCTCTCTCTCTCTCTCGAAAAGCTCCTGTTACAATGTCACAAGTTTTCAAGGATGTCTCTATGGTTCCAATGACAAACGAAGAAGATTAACAGATAAACGATAGGAAAAATACCCTCAGATACCCGTCTTATTCTCTGTGCGGCCCTTGAAAATAGTGGCGGAGCATTTCTGAATACGGACGATACTCAGACGGTGGTTATGTCCTTGGTGGTCATCTGGCGGCCTCCGTTAGCACATCCTTGTAATGGGAACACCTTCTTGCTTCTCTCAAGTGGGTGGCAGAGCGAAGCGGGGCGAGGTGGGGCGGGTTAAGGCCTTGAGGAGCTAATTCCATTTAGAGGAAATCAGATAAAATGGATCTTTTCAAGGCGAGGTTATTTCTGCCGCGCTGTAAAGGTTATTTTGAGGCTTTCGCCATTTGTAACTGTAAGTGGATGTTGCCTTCGGGGTATTTTCAAACCAGCCGTGATTGCATAGCGAGTGGGAAGTGGCAGGAGGAGGAGGAGGAGGAGGAGGAGGAGGCTGTCTCATTTCCTCCCCCCGCGTCCAGCCTCTATAGCCTCTATCAGCCGCAATGGTTCTGACGCTTTGCTGAGTGTTCCGTCACGATTGTGTGGGCTAAAAGTCTTCCTCGCAACGTGTCCACTGATGACGCGTTAACAGGAATAGCAGACAGGGAGTGAGGCGGGCAGAGATGGGCTGGAGGGATGAAGAAAGAATGGGCAGCAGCAAATGAAGGGATAGAAAAATGGAGAATTAGAAAGGGGGTTAGGAAGGGATGGGTAATGAGGGAGGGGGTCAGGATAGGAAAGGGGGAAGGAGTTGAGGGGATGGGGAAGAGCAGTGATGGGACAGTAAGTGGCTGTAGTGAAGGGCGGTGAGGGAAACCGTGACTGGGGAGGACACAAACTCAAAAACTTTTCCACGACCTCCATTTTGAGTCAAGGTTAACGAAATACATTTAAAGACGCAAGGGAGTTCCAGAATTGCGGGTAAATAACGTTGCAACGAGACACGGCGGCGGAATGTGATGGTTTGGTCAACACAGGCAGGCGGGACTGAGAGACAAGCTTAATAAAATGCTGACGTGTTAATATATAGGATTCACAAAGGCGCCGCTGCAAACGTAAAGAGTATGCGAGTAATCCCAACCTTCTCGTTCTTTTCATGTAAGAAGGGGAAGCTGGCCGAGGGAAAAGATCGATGAAAACCCCATTCATTTGCCAGTTCCCTTAAATTTCTGAAGAGTTAGCCGGAGAGGGACAAATATGTTAAAACTTCCCTTCCCAATAAAATCATAGGAAGTTGGAAATATAGAGCTTGTACTCATATTATTCAGTTCCTCAAGTAACCGGTCAGTTACCCAAAACATGAAAGTACGTCATACTGTTTTTATCTGCAGACGACATCACAACACACATAATAAGTTTCAGAGTTATTTCAGCTTTCTGATTTCAACTTCTAATAACTATAGTCGTCCATCTGCCCAGTGATATCATGGAAGGTCACGTAAGGTCATTTGAACAGAAGGACAAGTCACACTATCAACGCGCGACGCCACAAAAAAAGAAGAAATACTCGAATAATCCATACTTTTCAGCATCAGGATTCGTAATTATGTACGCGTATTTGTGCAGTGTGAAATTATCCTTTAATTATTCGAACACAAGTCATTCCCTCATCAGCAAGGCGGCACATTCCCTGCGCGGGTGTCAGGTCTGTGTAATTACTTCCATCAAGCCGAGTGTGGTGCAGTAATTTGGCCACTGGAGGACACTCTAGCAAGTTAACACTGCAACTCAGGGATTAGCTCAACTTTTGGCCCTTATTTTCGTTTCATATAATCCGAAAATTACCTTTGTTTTCCGACCTTCTCTTGCGAACCTAATCTAACCAAACCTCAACTAAAACCAGACTCTGTACAGTTTCTTATGTATTGAGTAAAGTTACTGAAAGTAAAGAGTAAAGGTATGCATTCTTGGTGGGACAGTAAAGTCAGTCCAACTCACATTTTAAAGCAGACAGGAACACAGAGATCAATCAGGAGGTGACAGCATCGCCCAGTGGCAGAGTTACCATGTCAGTGTGTTCCCACTTGGAGAGAATTACGATACAAAACTTCAGGTGTAATGGACTTTAGCTGTCATGTTTGTCAGCCGCGGGACGCATCATTTCCTGACGGAGAAATGAGACAGTAACAAGGGAGATCTCTTAATAATGTTCTCCTCTCCTTCTTCTCCTCCTCCATCTCATTCATCTCCTTCTCCTCTTGATCTCTCTCCCTTCTCCTCCTCCTCCTGCATGGACTGTGAGGGAATGAAAGTCTAAGAGCTCCCTTGAAATTTATGATGCTTTCATGAAACCAAACTCCGTTGTTGGACGTGGCGAAGTAAAAGTTGTAGAGTCTTTCATCCGCAAAGTTCGAAACACCCTCCGCTGCCGAGATATTGTGCTTTGTTGGGAAAACTTTGTTAAACCTACCGGGGGAAAAGAAAAAAAAATACGACACTGGTTGGCTGGCTTCTCTTTACACTTAATCAACCTACTACACTTATTTCTGTTGAGTTTAGCGCTTTCCCTCAACATTAATTCCCCTGAGCTGCTGACAATCTTAAGGAAACTTGTTAGCTGGCGGATTACGAGTACACCAGATGACTTACACTACTAAGAAGGGGAACTCCAAACACAGCGGAAGTGAGCCCTGTCAACTGTCAACTTGCTCTACTGCTTATCAGGGCTTTACTTTGATCATGTGAGTGAGAACTTGTTTATCAGAACACGCTGGTCTTTTTTAACACAATTTTCAGCAGTAATGGAGAGGATTAGTATGTTTCTGTTAATCCTGTAGAATCCTGGTTACAAATAATAAAGTCATGTATATGCTAATGAAAAATCCAATGATTACTACTACACCTACTACTACTACTACTACTACTACTACTACTACTACTACTACTACTACTACTACTACTACTACTGATATGAGGCGTCAATTTGCAATAAACAAACAAATAAACTTTTTTTTTCTTTTTACTAGACTGGCTTACATTCGTCGCTTTTCATCTTCTGTGCACCAAATGAACTCGTCCACTTATCTAAACACACACACACACACACACACACAAGCACACACACACACACACACACACACACACACACACACACACACACACACACACACTGACCGAGCACTCACCACCAGGCGGGCACCAAACACCTTCCCACTATACATCCCGAACCTTGAGTACTTGGTGATCATTTCGTCAACACCTGGAAGTGACGTGCGCTGCTGACTAATAGAGGCAATCACTAAACTACCATGTACACGTCCCTTCTCCTTGCCCCCATTTCTCTCTCTCCCTGTCTGTCTTTCTCTCTGCTTCTCTCTCTCTCTCCCTTCTCTGAGATCACCGCTAACTTCATCTTCCCTTCATTAGCGCCGCGTTCTCTCAACATGAAGTGGTAATCTTGTCTCATCACCTGGAGGCTCCTGTGGGAAGTCCATCGCTAATTAGATCATTTACCGCCGCCTAAAATTCTGTACAGATGTGATTGGACGAGAGTCACGAGATCAATTTACCTGACTCGCTCGGTGCTTCAGTGTTTCAGCTCATACATCGTCTCTCTTTGGTGTTCTTCAGTGTTGCAGTCTGATTAGGATGGTTTTTGAAGGTTAAAGGGATAGCTATGTAGTCCGGTTCTCTTTCTTTCATATTGTTTGCAGATGGGCCACAACTTTGGTTCTATTATTCAAGTTCTATTGCATGTGTTCCTTTTCTTCCTTTCAGTGACGAAATAAAACATTTGTAAAAATTTCAATGGCAGCGATAAGGCGAGGAAACCGTTGTTGATGTGTTCCTAAGCCTTGTCCTTTACCGAGTACTCCCTCCCCCACGCGCTCTCCGTCCCTCGCCTCAGCTGGGTCTCGCATTAATCACTACTGCTCTGATAAATTGGCGCTATGTGATGGGGATTGATGCTCCCTCCCTCGCCGCGCCCGCCAAGATGAAACGGTGCACCGGGCGGGACTGACTGGCGTGGCGGGGGAGGCGAGAGGCGGGAAGGTCGGGAGGTGGAGAGGCAGGTAGTGGAGAGGAAAGGCCCAGTAGAGCGTGTGCTGTACCCAACGCTCGCTGTTTCCCTCGCTGGTCCTCCTCCACTTTGGGTTGTCAAGGGGAGGAGGAATGGTGGAGACGTGGCTGTTGGTAGTGGTACAGGAGAAGATAGAGAACGAAAGCGGAAAATGGGAGTGGTGCTTTATATTTAAATTTGTTTTTGTTTAAGGGAAGAGTAGACGAGAAACAGAAAAGGATGGAAAAGACTAGAGAGGAACAGCGAACTCAATTGAAAATAGGAACAACAACAGCAACAACAACAACAACAACAACAAGACCTACATTTTGATACCTCTCCCAAGTTTTCGTGGTTTTAAAGTCACACTAGAGTTTGTATTTAAATCACCAGAACCTTCACTCTCTCCACAGTAACCTAACCACCAGTCGGATAAAGAAAGCGACATGAAAAGCAGACTGAGAATTACATCTATATTATCTATCCCTGTTCTTATTGTATATCATCTTTACACTAACGTTTATCCTGAGCTGAATTTAACTGTCTCGGTAACAACAGACGGGGTATCAGGGAGGCACATGAGTTAAGTTAGTCGTTCTTTGGGGCGTAACATCTCTTTAAGGCTTAGAGGATACAAGGGCTCAAGGTTACTGTTATAGAGCTTTGGTATCCTTCAGTCCACCCAAGACCATGTATCTCAGAGGGAAGACATGCTTGGCTGGTTGTGGGTCGATAGAGAGAGGAGAGTGAAATGGAAGTATAAGGAGGAAAGTAGAATTATAAAAGCTTTGATGGGAAATATTTGATTGGTTGTGAGGGGAAGGGTAGGTAGGAAGAAGGGTGAAATGAAGGTATACAAGTAGTCTTCTGGCTAATTCTGTTGGATATATAAGGTTGTTTGTTCAAGTACTATTGCTCTCAGTATGTTCAGATAATTACACACACACACACACACACACACACACACACACACACACACACACACACACACACACACACACACACACACGCACGCACGCACGCACACGAACGCTCCACATTCTAATAATCTACAATGACGTCAGCACACACAAACGGCCTCATCACTACCTCTAATACTCTCATAACATATACCTTCATCACACACACACACACACACACACACACACACACACACACACACACACACACACACGAGGGAGCTCTGAGCCACCACCAGGTCTCCTTCCCCTTATGTTCCTCAGCCTCGTTTCTCCTTAGCCTCATTTAACACTAATGCAAGACCTCCCAATACCACACTCAGACTAAATCCCCATGCTATTAATTACCATTTAAATATACACTGTTTTCAATATCTATTTTTCTTTACACGTATCTCTTACCATTGGCAAAGGTACTCGTGTATGTCTTTCACTTTTATCGCGTTTGTTACAAGAAGTACCGCCTTGTTACATGCGTTAATTTAAAGGACTAATTGCTTTGGGGCTTGCATGCACCTTGTACACTGACACCCCCTCCTCTTGTGTGTGTGTTTCTCAATCACTGCAAAGTTTATTTATATATAACTCTTTCACCTTTGTTCTGAGAGGCACCACCCTGTACTTCGCTGAGACATTATAGCACGTTCTTCCCTTCCTTCCCTCTTCCTTTCTCCCTTCCCTTAGCTGCTTTCTCCATAAACAGCAGCTATCCCCGTTATTCAGTTCACACACCTTTCCGTCACACCTCTCCCTGGTTCTCAATGCAATTCAGTACCACCGTCATGCAACACAAGCAGCGTCCTCACTTCCTCAACCCATGAATGTGCATTGCGAACTCTCAAATCAGCACAACAAAACAAGCAGGTGCAATATTTCTACTCTCCTCTTATACTCACGAACTGTTTCCTTCTCGTTTACATACATGGAAATGGTGTATGCTGTTTGTTTTCCCTCACTCACTCGCCTCGCTCTCAAACAAACATGTCTCTGTGGGAATCAGGTCTCGGTAAACGGTATTGTTGCAGCCGTACAGGGCAGGGAAGGGAAGGGAAGGGAAGGGAAGGGAAGGGAAGGGAAGCAGGGAACTGGACAGAGAGGGAAGGAAGGTCGGTAGGGAGGAAGACAGTAGAGTGATGGTGTAGAGGGTTTTGATAAATGGAGAAGAATACGATGAAATATTAGTAAGGGAAGTCAATATGTTTCAAATTCAGGATAGAGAGGCTTTGTTTTCTCTATTGTACTGTTGTTACTAGAGAATAAGAGTTTTTTTTTACTGCATTAGGCAAGAAGGAAAGAGGGAGATAGTTCTTACAAGTATTGAAAAAAAATATATTCTCACTAGTTTTCCAATAGATACCAATGACTTACTCAAACGCAAGAAAGAAGAAAACAAAACAAATGGAAAGAAAAAAAAACATAAAACAAAACACAGCGTAAAGTTTCAAGAAAATTGTAAAAAGAAAAAAGTCACAAAAATTGCATCTGCTTCTCCACTCAACGGTCAACATTCTTTACGCGAAAATCTTGAGCGCTGAGAGGAGCTCCACTTTCCAAAGCGAGAAACGCCTGACGAAGATGAAAGCCAGGGTGGTGGGCCCGAGGGAGAGTGAGTGAGAGTTTCTAAGGGCGCCTACTCTGGATGGTATAGAGAGGGGAGGGTAGCTAATGTGTATATGGGTTGGTGGGACGAGGGAGAGTGAGTGAGGGTTTCTAAGGGCGCTTACTTTGGATGGTATGAGGGGAGGGAGAGGTGAATATGTATATGGGATGGTGAGATGAGGTATTTGTATGGTGAAACTGTTTTATTTCTTTATATATTTATTCATTATCATTATTACTCTCTCTCTCTCTCTCTCTCTCTCTCTCTCTCTCTCTCTCTCTCTCTCTCTCTCTCTCTCTCTCTCTCTCTCTCTCTCTCATTCAGCTCTTCATCCCCTTTCCCCACCCCGTCTCTCGCCTTTCCTCCCTTCGTGTCTCCTCCTCTCTCTCAGTCTCCTCTCCCTCCCACTCTCCTCTCCCTCCCACTCTCCTCTCCCTCCCATCCCCCTTCTTTACCTCCTTTCCCTCCTTCTCTCCCTCCCAGCTTCTCTCCTCTCCCTCCCAGTCTATCTCCTCTCCTTCCTTCTCTCCCTCCTCTCCCTTCCTCCTCTCCCTTCCTTCTCCCTCCTCCTCCTCTCTCTCCCTTCTCTCCCTCCCTTCTTTCCTCCATAATCATAGGAGGCCGTGGAACTTTTCCAAGACTTGGCCGTCGGAAAGAGAAGAGAGAAGAAAGTCATCGATATATTGACTCCCTACATCCTGAACGAGAGAGAGAGAGAGAGAGAGAGAGAGAGAGAGAGAGAGAGAGAGAGAGAGAGAGAGAGAGATTGTATAATTGACTAGTATTGCCTAATTACAGTTGCTGAGAAATGAAAAATGTGTTAATATGAGTGAGAGAGAGAGAGAGAGAGAGAGAGAGAGAGAGAGAGAGAGAGAGAGAGAGAGAGAGAGAGAGAGAGAATCCAAAATCGATAACCTAACCTAATAACCTAATTTTATCTAACTTTCTAACCTTCCCCTAACTAACATAATTTAACCTGACCTGACCCACGCCTTCCTTACTTTACCTTACCTTACTTTGCTGAACTGAAACTAATTCGTAATTATGAATATTTGAACATTTTTAACACAATAAATAACATTGAAACTTATTCTATTAATATTTAGGTAAAGTCATTAGAGAGATAAATGAATGCTGAAGTAAACAAAAATTAAAGCTGTTCTATATTAAACAAAAAAATAACGTTTTCAGTACCGTAACGCATTTCTATATTCATTTTGTTTATTATTTGACGATTTTATACAGCTTCAGAAACTCACGTGGAGATTAAAATAGTACAGACTTTGGCCATTAATCCTCTGACCTCCATAGACCCTTCCTGATGTTAGTAAAATCGTCTAACCATTCACATAACTCATGGTAAAAACGTGTCCCAGTACTGAAAGGAGTGAAATTAATAAAACATCACACGAAAGAATTACCACTTACAAAAATAAATAAATAAAATAAAATAATAATAATAATAATGAACATCGTAAACAAAACCAAATAACCAGCAACGTAGGAACAAGAAAGAAGCGAAGTACAGTTACTCTCGATAAAAGAAGCTTATGACAGTGAAGTATCAGACAACCAAACAACAGCTTCCTGGAATGGCTATGACCACAAAATGCCTGGAATCAAAACAAGAGAGTGTTGTAAAAAGCGCAACTCGTCTTGGGAAAGTGACGGAGAGCATCGAGGTTAGCACATCGCGGGGAGAAAGTGTATCAAAAGTGTCACCATCGCAGGGAAAGTGATCAGAGTGGCGTGAGGAGGAAGATTGCTACTAATGGGAATATAATAAGCTGATGGAAAGGTTTAGTGTTGTCAGTGCGAGTAGATGACGTCTGGTGAAAGTGTTACGAGAGAGAGAGAGAGAGAGAGAGAGAGAGAGAGAGAGAGAGAGAGAGAGAGAGAGAGAGAGAGAGAGAGA
>CM035177.1:19237222-19259961 GCA_020233015.1 Callinectes sapidus | reverse complement strand
AAAAAACACGTAAAACAGAAATACAAAAATAAATAAATCCCACCTTTTTTCCGTTTCCAGAGAGAGAGAGAGAGAGAGAGAGAGAGAGAGAGAGAGGGGGGGGATCACTCCATCACGCCTCTCTCTCTCCATTTCGGCGTGAAGTAAAGGAATTTTCGCCAAACCAAACAAAAACAAAAACAAAAACAAAAACAGAGAAAAAAAAAAAAAGACATGACAAAATAAAAATGGCAAAGAAAAGAACCCATCTCTCGTTTTCTATTGGTTGGTTTTGAGCTGAATTCTTCCCTCCCCCCCCCCCCCCCCCAACCTCCCCACAAAATTCCTCCCCCTCCTCCCCCTCCCTCCCCCACAAAACAACAAAATTACATATTACTATTTTTGTTAGAATATCCCATTAAAAAAATATCTTTGGCATTTCAAATTACTTAAAATTTTTCTGATTTGAGGAGGAGGAGGAGGAGGAAGAAGAGGAGGAGTAAAAGGAGGAGGAGGAGGAGGAATACCAATAATACTATCATCACCATCACCATCACTATCATCACCACCAAAAAAAACACAAAACTTCAATTATATTCCACAAAACTATCAAAACCACCACCACCACCACCACACCACCAAAACCCTCTGTACACACACACACACGCACACACACGCACGCCCCACCACACTTCTCTTCAAATCTCACCACATCCCAGAGAACATTCCAGGAAAAAGGTGGAAAAACTGGAAAAGCCTCGCCCCACCACGCCCTGCAGCACACACGCCACGCCACGCCACGCCAACACACACCACCACACAACAACAAGCCATACTCTCATTCCAGCGTGTGTGTGCGTGTGTGTGTGTGTGTGTAGTGTATTTATGTATAGGCAGAGAGAAAAGGCTTAAAAAAAAGTGTGTGTGTGTGTGTGAGAGAGAGAGAGAGAGAGAGAGAGAGAGAGAGAGAGAGAGAGAGAGAGAGAGAGAGAGAGAGAGAGAGAGAGAGAGAAAATAAATATTGAATTGTTTAGTGTGTGTGTGTGTGTGTGTGTGTGTGTGTGTGTGTGTGTATGTGTGTGTGTCACTGAATGAAGGAATAGTGAGAAAACAATGAACACACATGAACATTTTGGAATAGAAGGAGTGACAATAAAGAAGAGGAAGAGGAAGAGGGAGAGAAAAGGAGGAGGAAGAACAAGAAGAAGAACAATAATAACACGAACAACAACAACAATAGGAAGGACAAGAATAACAGCAACTGCAACAACAACAATAAATAAATAAATAAATAAAACAAAGAAAACAAGATAACAAACATTTCTCAACATTTAATAACATGAAGAACACTTATAAAGAAGTCTTGGCAGGAAGATGGTGACACATGGACACACAGACATATGGACTGACATGAGGATGGACGGACGCGCGAACACACATACACACACACAAGTACAAAGAGCGAATACTTACACATGTAGACTAAAATTGCACATAATAAAGCGAGTAATGGCGCTCTCTCTCTCTCTCTCTCTCTCTCTCTCTCTCTCTCTCTCTCTCTCTCTCTCTCGTCTTTTTATAATAGTGTAGTAGACTTACATGTAAATATATATATATATATAATATAAAATTCTCTTAGAAAATTTTTTTCTTTCATAAAGCAAAGTTATAAAGTCTAGAATAGAATATCACTTCATAAAGCATCTCTCTACGATAAATACATAAAAAAGTAAAGTAAAGAAAAGTGTAATATGTTTAGGAGTTACTTACATCAATATACACTTGATAAAATATAAATACAAAGGCACACGAAACTTGAAAAAATAAATAAAGAAAAAATATACAATAATGAACTTCCTACACACACATACACACACACAAAAAAAAAATGCACTAACTACACAACACCGCTGCTACATACTTACAAAATGTACACACACACACACACACACACACACACACACACACTCACACTCACTCACCTTAACCCCACAGCTTGGAAGACACACAAGTCGACAACAAATCTTAAAACTCTAGATGGTGTTGTGTGTGTTAGTATGTTGGTCATCATGAGTGTCAGGGGTGGGTGTGTGGCGACAGGAGCGGCAGCAGCAGCAGCAGGAGGGCGGCAGGAAGTAGGAGCAGGAGGGATGGCGCGGCGGTGGTGGCTGAGTTGCACAGATCTCCCCGGCAGAAGCAAATGAACACCTGCAACAACAAATCACAGCAGTAAATCAGTCATGACGAAGGGAAAGGTGAGAATATTACAGACACACACATAAAGATTAGGTCGGGGGGGGATAATTGCAACAGGCGGAGGGGACGCTGCTTGGAATGGGGAGTGAGTCTGCATGGAGAGTCAAGAGGCGTGAGTGATGGGGGGGCAGGAGTGGTGCCATACATACATAGGGAAGGTGGGTGAGGCAACGTGCCCCCACCGTAACTACCTATGCCCCCCCCTCCCTCCCTCCCCTCCTTGACTGATGGACTGACTGACTATAAGCAAATACATTTCAAAACACACACACACACACCCTCACCTTCTTGACTCCAATGAGTGCTTCAGAACAGCGCTGTTTGTCATCTGGCGGTGACCTCTGCAAACACTGCCGCTCCGTCGCTAGGTCGTGGTCTGCAGGGGAAAAGGAGGGATGCAATGACCTTTACTCTCTCTCTCTCTCTCTCTCTCTCTCTGGCTCCAATAATTATCTAGAAAGTTTCCATTCAATTTCAACTGTCAATATTTTCTACCTAATGTTCTATTTAGAGAGAAAAAGAACATTGTAAATCCAACACAATCTTGGTTTAGATGTAAGAGTAACACCTTTGAGGCATTAACTTCTTCAGTACTGAGACACATTTTACCACAAGTTTGGGTACAGTCTCTCTCTACCCCACCCATGCATAGTAACATTTACGTATATTATAAAGTATAATAAAATGTTTCAAATGTTTCCCTACCCTTGACTTGCCCTTCCTGCCTCTGCCTGCTCCATCCCTGCCCTTGCCTGGCCCTGCTCCTCCCTCCCTTTCCCCGTCTGCCTATGTCTGTCACTACCTGCCCCTGTTTCCCCTTGGCTACCCCATTCCTGCCCCTGACTGCCCCTGCCTGGCTTACCTTCACCATCCTTCTTTCCCTCAATGACCTTGGAGCACCACCCTGAGGCGCAGGGCACGGCCTCCACGCCCTTCATCAGTTTGGTCACGTTGAAAGACACGGGATCCTTGCAGTCTCCGAGACGACCACGGGAACGACACGAGTAACAGCGCTTCACAAATCCTGCACAGACGGAGAGAACGACGTGAGCTTTGGTGGTGGTTGAGGTGGTAGAAATACAGTAGTAGGAAGAAGACAAGTGCAGCGTGGTGGTGGTGGTGGTGGTGGTGGTTCTTACCTGGTTGGGCTCCCTGGAGGGAACCCCACAATGGCCAGCACGCCGGTCTTTACAAGTAATGAAAAGCAATACACTCAGCCAAAAAGATCAGACTGGAAAGTGTGCTATATATATGCCAATTAAGAATGAGTATATAAGTAGTAAGTATAGAGAAATCAGTAGTGACATAAGGAGGAGGAATACAAAGGAATACAGAGAGCCAAGCAACAACAGACCCTTCAGTCCTTTCAAGGCTGCTTGGTAGCTAGTAGTACTAACTATGTACAGGACAGGACTCACATCCAAATTGGTAACACACTAATGTAAAGATTTTCAAAGTAACGCATAATCAATAATGCGCAAAAAATTTAATGTTACCACTTGTGTTTGCATTATTTTCAAAAGTCAAGCAGTTAATTAATAAGATATGCAGCACAGTAGTATTAATAGAGAAGTGAGTTATGTGGATAGTGAGGAGGAAGAGGAGGACGATAGTTAATAGATAGCAGTTGATTAATAAGATATGTAGCACAGTAGTATTAATATTGAAGACAGTAATGTGGATACTAAAAAGGGGAAGAAAGATAGTTAATGTAAGCAATTAATTAATAAAATATATAGAAAGTAATGAAGATAGTGATTGTGGAAAGTAATTAAATGAAGAAGAAGAAGAAGCGAGTGATACTGATTAATGTACTCATTTCCTGTTTGAATGACTGACTTCATTCATCCCAACTCTCTCTCTCTCTCTCTCTCTCTCTCTCTCTCTCTCTCTCTCTCTAACATGGTGAGAGGCCCGTTACATCTCAAGGTAATCTGGTTTTTGTCAGAGAGAGAGAGAGAGAGAGAGAGAGAGAGAGAGAGAGAGAGAGAGAGAGAGAGAGAGAGAGAGAGAGAGAGACTAGGCTTCCATAAGTAAACTACAAATATCAATTCAAGAAGAATAAAATAAACTTTCCACAACTCATCACAATATCCCTACACCACCACCACCACCACCACCATCATCATCACCACCACCACCACCACCACCAAAACCAAACAAAAACAAAGTACGACACCGTTAACATTACCAATAAGAATGACATTGAAAATTCTTAAACACTTTCACTCTCTCTCTCTCTCTCTCTCTCACACACACACACACACACACACACACACACACACACACACACACACACCAAACACAATATAGGCCACGGGACAGCCTGAGAAATAAAAAACAAGGATAAACAAAATACAAAGCAAAAAGCTAACTACTCCCACTAATTGAGGTTCCCTTCCTGAAAATGTCAGTCTCCATAATATTTCACCTCGTATCTCCTTATCTCTTATCTCCACCTACCTTCCGTGGCCGCCAGGAGGGACACGAGTATTATCCCCACCAGTATATACTTTTGGGACGTCACTGAAGCCATTTTAACGTGTTTTTGGGGGTTAAAATATAAAGATCACCTCACCACCTCACGCAATCCATCTGCCTCTCTCCCTCTCTGTCTGTCTGTGCGGGTTGCCACTTGCCACCTGCGTCTATTAATAAATTTCTTTAAATATTCCTTTGATTATGTTTTCATGATATTTTGTATGTGATTATTCTTTTTTTTTCCTTTTCCATGTCACCTTTTTTTGCGTTTTTTTGAGGATTAGTGATGCTTTAGTGTATGTCGATAGTTTGAGCAAGGCCACACTGAATATCAACAATCCATTTTCTCTGTTCCATCATGGAAGACTATATTGTTTTCAGTAATTTTTCGCCCTTTTTTTCTTAATTTTTCTCCTGTTTTTAAGTCCTATATCACCCACCAAACTAATATATGTGTGCTTATTCAATAAAGGTATTTTTTATGACATGATTTATGGGTTAGGTTAAGGTTAAATCCCAAACACAGCTAGACAAGATCTTAGGGTGGATCAGGACTTGCTTTCCATTCCTTTCAATGAATGCAATGTCAAAACAATGCTAGCTTCACTAACAAATGAGAACTGATCCTGCTGGAATGGGGAGGAAGTTTTTTTTACACCTTTTCTGGAGATTTCCACCTTGTCTCCCATTCCCCTCATGGACCTCATATGCTTTCCATTTCCATACGCACACACACACACACACACAGAGAGAGAGAGAGAGAGAGAGAGAGAGAGAGAGAGAGAGAGAGAGAGAGAGAGAGAGATTTTCATCTTTGCTAAACTATCACTAGAATCATCAACATTTTTTTCAAAAGCTTATTACTTTCCACTATAATAACCAAATCACACACAGACACAGACACACACACACACTGGAAAGGGCATTAAAATAAGTTTTAGTTTTCATGTATAATTTAATGTTTTTTCAGACTGACATAACATAGATAAATATTTGTGGGTAGAGTAAATAGTACTATTTATAGAACATACATGTGCGTGAGTGAGTGAGTCATGCGTGGAGTATATTGGGGGAAAGGAAAACTTGGCTGGAAACAAGACTATGTGACACCTTGTGAGTCAATTAGTGAATCCATGCTGAGCCTGCTGGTGTGAAGACATGCTGGATAAGGAAGGATTTTTCAGGATTACACCTCATCCTGTTTATATCAATATGTATTCTGGCTGAGACATGCTGCTGCTGCTGCTGTTGCTGCTGCTGCTGGCTGGCTGGCTGGTTCACAAACAAGAATACTATGTCATTGTTTCCTCATCTCTGCAATGATTCAAGACTTTGCAAACACTGGTATGAATATACAGGAAACTCTTTAACAGTGAGAAATCACAGAGTTAATGAGTAGAGTAGTCTGTCTATTGGACAATGGAACCCTGTCCATCTCAAAATGGTGAAATAAAATTGTCTGTCTTGCAGCAAATTGTGGAATAATAACTTGCTCCTATCACATGCAAGCCAACACACTCATTCCTGTTTTAACACTTTTGCCCACAACCTTTTTGCATTCTTCAGATACAAGAGTACATATTAGTTTTGCAGTATAGAAAATAGACAATAAACCTTTAATTCTTTCTATTTTATTGTCCACACGAACAATAATACTCCTATACTCTGAATGCAGGTCTCTCAACACTATTTCCAGAGGTCACACTGGTAACTGTATGTGTTGTGGGTGGCTGTGCATGTTGTCTCCCCTTACACAACACTACAATCATGACAGCAACCTTAAAAAACACAACTTCCACTGCAGCCTCTTGTAAATCAATAAGGTTACAGTAATAACAATGTTCACGACCTAACACCCCCCCCCCCCTCTCTCTCTCTCTCTCTCTCTCTCTCTCTCTCTCTCTAGATCTAACTCTCCTCCAAGCAAAATAACAATGCTGTAATATAAATATGAATCTGTATATAATGCAATAACTTGTGTCTACAGTACTTGATGATAGAGAAATAATAATGATAATAATGCAACGTGGGTGACATTATTATGATCATTATTGGTGTTAGCATTACACAAGGGAAATCTTGTTGTTATATTTGTTGTTCATTAGAATCTTCTCCTGTCGTTTCTTCTCTCCCTTGAACGCCACTCGGTTCAGCTTCTTCTCAATGCGGCGCTCCTGGAAGAGGGAGGGAGAAGGATGGGTTACTTGGGGAGGATGGCAGGCTGACACACACACACACACACACACACACACACACTGGCATAAATGTCATATGATATAAAAGTTCTTCAAAACTCTATGCTTCCCAAAAGATAGAATGATAGACAGAGATAGATATAGACTGATTGGTTAATAGACACATACGCAACACACACACACACTAAACACTAACCCTACGCAGTTCCTTAAGGGCCTTCTTCCTGAACCTTCTCTCTTCAGTGGTCTCTCCCGGCGGCCTGATGGAGATGGCTGACATGCTGGTGATGAGCGTCTGTGTGTCTGCCACCACCTCATCTGGCAAAGTAACCTCACCTGTTTAGTCATTAGCAAAGGAATCATACAACCTATTACTGATGTTTTATGGATTGACTGATTCATTGGTTATCGGTTACTGGGCAAAACATTTATTGGCACTTATCTTGAATACAACTTTCTGCAGACTGGCACCTCAGTGGGCCTTTTTTAGCCAGCTTTTATTTTTCCTTTGACCAGATTCCCTTATTGAATAGAAATAAGCAAATCAATGAATCAATACAATTAATGGCAGTAATGAGAGGCAACTCACTGTCAGGCATGTCGGCGGCCTTGTCGTGGTGTGCCAGGTTGCGGCGGGTCAAGCCACTGACCCGGTGCTCCAGAGGAATGCCGGTGCGAGGGTCAACGGCGATCTTCTTGCGTCTTGGAGGGTCGGTGATGGTGCGTGGATGGTTGTACAGGGTGGAGTTCATGGTCAGGATGGTCTCACAGTCCCACCGCTCCTTGCTCTCCTCGTCAGACACCTCCACCTGTGCAGCAGCAATGGACAACAAGGACATTAGGGGAGAAAAATATCAGAATGTTATTATTTCATTAATTCCTCTCTTTTCTCAAGCTGCATATGGAGAGAGAATGTCAATATATTACAAAAAATCAAGTGTTTTGACTTGTTTCTCTTTTTCTGACCTCCACAAGACTGAAAAAGGTCATATCGTCATTATTTTCTTAATTTCTATCTTTTCACAACTTGCTAGAAGAGAATGTCAATACATTACAAAAGATCATGTGTTTTGCCTTTTTTTTGAACTTGCACAAGACTGAAAAAGGTTTACATACTTTCTACCTCTCCTTTCATTATTCTTCTCTTTCTCTCTCTGTCATCTCTCTACCCACCTCTTCTTTCTCCTCCTGTTCACTGTATCCTCTCCTCTCCTGCATATCCTTGATCCACTTAATAATCCTGTCCTGGTCATCCTGTGTGTCTTCCTGCAGGTGGCGCTGGGAGTGCTGCAGGGCCTGGCGGAACAGAGGTGACTCCTCCCCGACGAACCCATCAATGTCTTCCCCATCCAGTGCCCCAACCTGGTCCTCCCCGTACTCCCGGATGAACTGTGTGAAAAGGAAAGGGTCAGAGTGTGTGGGAGTGAGTAATGAAGAAAGGAGATGACTGAGGGAAAGAGTGAGATAGAATGAAGTGTGGTGACCTATATAGGATTTAAGAGACAGGCAGGTGACTTGTACAAGATGCCAAACTCTCATTCACTTCAAAGAAATGACCACAGAACAGAAAAGAAAGTGGTGGTGGTGGTATCTGAAGACAGAAGCAATAGATATAACATCAATGATGTGATGATAGAATTCAACAAGTAAACACTAAATTCTAAAACTGTCAGAGCTTTTAAGAAGAAACTGGATAATGGATATGTAAAGGATACTATGAGATTACAACCCCCTTCCGTACCACTACAACTAGGCAAACACACTGACCTTCTCTTCAAAGCAATCATCTAGAGTATTGAGATGGTCCTTCCTGGGCAGCACAGAGGAGGTGAGGGAATAGTTGGTGAAGTGTGAGCGTGTCTCCTCCTCGTCCAGGAAGGGTCTGGGGAAGGGTGGGGCGTCCAGGCTGCCCAGCTCATCCCGCCCCTCCTCGTCCTCACTGTCGTTGAAGTCGCTGCTGAAGTCTTTCTCCTCTTCGTCCGCGTCATAACCCTCGTCCTGACCCTTCTCTCTGTATGCACTGAGGTGGTTAGGCTAGGTCAGCTGGGGTCAAGTTAGATCAAGGTACGTCACAAACATTTTATCAAACACCAACAAAAACTAATACAAAAGTCGTCCAAACATTCCAGCAAACACACCTTAATTTAGCAAATGATGGGAGATGCAAGCCATTAACCTCCTCTCTTAGCCCAACCATCTCTCCATCTTCCTCTTCCTCCTCCTCCTCTTCCTCCTCATCCTCCTCGTCTTCATCGCAGTCCTCCCATTCCCTCTCGTCATCCAGCTGGTGGATGGGGACTTCTGAGTTCAGCATCATTACAAAGTTGTCCGGCAAAGCATTATCATCTTCTGGTCCGCATGCCACATTGTCATTGAACAAATCATCGTCATCTAGTCCTGCCACCACATCAGGGTCCAACTCTGGCCTGGGACCTATAAGGGAGACAGCAGGGTGAGCCAGGGTCAGGGAAATGAGGGAGAGAAGCACAGGGAGATGGGAGACTAAAAAATTGTAGGAGGGGGAGGGGAGGAAGAATGTGAGATGAGGGAGATACATAGGGTGAAATGCAGTGAAGGAGAGAAGGTGAGAGTGGATAAGGGAGGATGATGTTATAAGGGTGAATGAAGAATGAGGGAGAGAAACAGGGTGAGGAAGAGAAATGGTTATGGGGAGAAAGAATGCATGAATGAGATAGGATGAGAGAGGACTATAACCCTAAAAACACCCTTCAGACCTCATATAGGCAGAACAAGAAACTTTGGAAAGGAGCGGAGCTTTTCCAAAGTGAACCAAATAACATTGAGAAGGTTGATGAGAATGAACAAGTGGGAAACACTGACCTGTGAGTGGAGCAGCCTTATTTAGCAACCCAATTGGCTCTTCTACATATGACTCAAAGGCAGATGATGGCAGGACCAGCTTCTTGTTCCTCAGCTCTTTTTTCCCTGCCTGAAAAACATGCTCAGTTTAACAATACGGAAAATAAAGAGAAAATAAAAAAAACAACTCTAATCTTATTCACTTATTTTGTTCTGGGTGACAAAAGAGAAGAGACAATGCAATAATGTACAGAAATATACATATACAGAGAGGCAGGAAAATGGCAGAGAGAACAGGAGAGCTGACCTGTGGGTCCTCACAGCGGATGGTGTAAACCTCCAAGTCCTCCTCGTCCCAGTTGACCGCCTCCCTCACACCCCTCAGGTGTTGCAGGTAGTCGTAATCATCATCAAAGAAAATGCCATACTTCTCCTGCTCGGACTTGGGGTTGGTCTGTTGTGGACACCAGGAGATGGACAGTGATGTGGAGATTGTGACATCAATAATAATAAACAATAACAATAATAATAATAATAATAATAATAATAATAATAATAATAATAATAACAATAATAACAATATTGGTAGTAATAATAATAATAACAATAACAAGACAATTTCTTTCACATAAGGTATATACCTTTTACTTTTTATTATATACACTAGCCTGTAATGGTTCAAATAATATTCAAGATTAGAAATATGAGTTATTGATGCTGTTATTATCCTGCTCCTCCTCCTCCTCCTGTTGCTGCTGCTGCTGCTTACCGAGTCCTGTGTGGGGTGTAGGACAGCTTGGGGTGCCTCCGGGTCAGCCACCAGGGGGTCCCGCTGGCTACGAGACACGACCTTGAAAGTGTGCAGGACATCACGGCGCTTGTCCAGGAACCGCCTGCCTTTCTTCCCCTGCGGCACAACACACACACACACACCATGAGTCAAACTACCAGAGATGTGTTCAGAGGTTCCAGCACTAATGAAATCACCAACACAACCATAACACTGAAGGAAAGAGGGCCTCTACATGGTTCATTGGAATAAAAGTGTTTTCTTTCAGATTTAAGAGGAGGAAAGCTGGCCAAGGGCAGTATGAAGAGGGATACAATTAAAAAAATATTTAGTTGCCAGTCCTCATGCAGGTCTAAGAGGGCCAGCCAAAAGAAATTATTATCTTGAAACCTTCCTCTTACATAAACTCAAGTTATAAGAAGCTGTGAATACAGAAGCAGATCAGGAATTCCAGAGTTTATCAGAGAGAGAGAGAGAGAGAGAGAGAGAGAGAGAGAGAGAGAGAGAGAGAGAGAGAGAGAGAGAGAGAGAGTCTGTGGGCCGCCCTGCCCATGGTGGCCGTGTGGATATCTGCATCACTCCACACAGCAAGACACATCACCAAATGCAATAAACAGACCCACTGTCCCACTCCACCGTTCCACATTCCAGCCACACCACCTGTCTCATCCACTCAAACACGTCACAAGAGATGCGTCAAGAGGAACCTTCATAACATTCCCTTTTGTAACCAAACTACAAGTTGTTTCGTCTCGCCAGCCACTCAGACTACACAGCAGCCTCCCCTGGGCCAGTGTAGTGCTGTAACAAGGTGGAAAGTGACGGAAAATCAGAGAAATAAGCCTCCATACCATAACTGTCTTGGCCTTTCCACGTGCTTTGTTTACCGCCAATGGACTGTCTCCCTCCACCAATGGTTCTTGAGCCAAGGACAGAAATCTTATTTGTTCCTTCATTTCTCCTAAAACAAAGCCTTTTCTCACTCCATTTCGCATTAAAATAAAATGTAATAGTAATGGGATCGTGTTGGTGGGGTTATTTCTGCCATTTAGAGAGAGGGAGAGGTGTGGTGAAGGGTTAAACAGGTAATCAATAAAGATTCTTGTTCTCTTTCCTTCGCTTCCATTTCCATAGCAATGAGTAAAAGCATAAATCTCATTCTACTCTCCCTATCATGTTAGATATCTAATGGGGAAGGAGGCTGTAGTGAAGGCTCTCTCTCTCTCTCTCTCTCTCTCTCTCTCTCTCTCTCTCTCTCTCTCTCTCTCTCTCTCTCTACGTTATTTACATGGCATACAACTTTAAGGCACAAGTGGAAAAATATGAATTGAAATATCGAGAAGGGGAAAAAAAGGATTTCTCTCATGTTAAGTAAGCATATTCTCTCTCTCTCTCTCTCTCTCTCTCTCTCTCTCTCTCTCTCTCTCTCTCTCTCTCTATATATATATATATATATATATATATATATATATATATATATATATATATATATATTGCAAGTGAGAAAGAAAACAGACTTTATTTTCCACTTTGACGTATTATGAGGCACTTAGATAAAGCAAAAGAGACAGAACGCAAAAGAGCAGTTGCCATGGCAGCGAGCAATGTTGTTGTATGTGCAACTACTGAGGAAGGTGAGTGTTACTGTTCCTCTACTACTACTACTACTACTACTACTACTACTACTACTACTACTACTACTAGCAGCAGCAGCAGCAGTAGTAGTGGCGGTGGTGGTGGTGGCGGTCGTAGTAGTCTATTTACCAAGTCGCAGTCGCGCCTGAAAAATGCAATAAGAAATAATAAAGTCCCACCCAGCAGGTGACAGTGTGGTGGTAACTGTCTTCCTTCTCTTGGTATCTTCCTGTTGTTTTCCTCCTAATCACTTCTCTCTCTCCATCATGTCAGTTAGAAGAGAGGAGTTGATGAGATGAAAAGCTTTTGATTCAACCCTACATATCTAACAGTTGTGTGAGTGGACTCCCCCTCCCCTCCCTCCCATACACATGAAGAGTACTCCATACATGGACGAACGAGGCCCTTGCAGAGTTAGCAGTTTGGGGGGGGGGGGTGAGAAAAAGTGACAGGGACGCACGCCCCAGAACTCACCCACCACCATGTTTGTTAACCACTTGCTATCTATTTCCTCTCAGAACCCTAAATTTTCCCACCACATTATTATCAATCACCATTTTTTTTTTTACCTTTTTGTTTACTATGAGAAAATTATGCCACTCCTCCTTTCACATCTCCACACAGCACACAGTTTGCCAGTATGAGTGGAAGACGTGGCTTAGTGGAGGACGAGGCGGAAGAGGTGGATGGGGGGCCCGGCCTGGCGTACATGCCCTTTGTGGTAATGGACGATCTCCTGGATAAACTGAAGCTGCTCGACTATGACAAGGAGTTCATTATTGAGCACAAAATGAAGCCACTCAACAGGTAAGGCTGGGCTGGGCTAGGCTGGGCTGTTCCTGCTCCTCTACTGTCTTTTGGTCTCTAGAAGCATTTAGTGATGGGAATAACTCATGGTTTTGATTGTTTCTGTATCTAATTTCAGGTTTTGTTCATTTTTCTTTGCCTTTTTTTTATTAGTTTTTATATGAAGCCTTTCAGCAGGTAATACTTGGTAATCCAGTGAGATACACTTTGCACAATTCTTTCATGACTCAGGAATCCTTATAATAGATCCTACACTTGTTCTGACACCTTAAAAACGTGGATAACACACACATTTTATCCAAAACACCATGGGAGAGATTTGACACTTGATACACAACCCTCAACACACACTCTTCCAGGTACCACTTGACAACACAAACCACACCTGGGGAGCAGCTTCAATACACTCTCATTCTACCCAACACAGCACAAGAGAAAACTGAAACACATAACATGCTGTTCCAGACACTACTTTGCAATCCCAACCAACCCTGGGGAGCAGTTCTACCTCTTCACCTCCCTGGCAGCCTGGCTCATCTGCAAGACAGGCAGACAAATGGAGTCCCCACAAGAATACGATGACCCCAACTCCACTGTATCAAGCATCTTAGATCATCTCAGACAGCTGGTGAGTGGTTTGTGGGAGGAAAAGTAAGGGAAGCAATGGAATGAACAGAGGTTATTTGAAGTATGTTAGGTAGTGTAGACTCTCTTCTCAGTTGGGTGGTGAGTAGCCCTGGTGTGTATGTTAATAGAGAGAGAGAGAGAGCTTTGCAAGAATTTAAATGTGCATGCAAGAGAAAAGAGAGAGATTGAGAGGTAAAGGATAGAGGCTCAGAGAGAAGGCAAAAAATTATATATGTGTGTGTGTGTGTATATGTGTGATGGTGATGTGTCGTGTTGCAGGGCGTGACTGTTGACTTCCCACCTAGCAAACTGAAGACAGGCTGTGGTGAGCATGCCATCTTTGTGCTGGACAGACTAGCAGATTTTGCTCTCAAGAAGTCAAATTTTATGTGGAAGAAGTAAGTTAAAGATTTACCACACTGAACTTTCTTACTGTAGTCTGTTCTCACCCTAACTCTACAGTTATTCCAGCCTCTCCTCATTCTAGTATATCTTTATTCTAGCCTCTCTTCACTCTAATCTTATCTCACTCACCTGTCACCCTATCCATGACTATCTACCCTCTCATCCTAGCCTCCCATCACCCTATCAACTCTTCACTCTAACCTCTCTTCACTTTAATTGTACTTCACTCAATCCTTCACCTTATCCTTCACCCTATCCACACTGCTTCCTGCCCTTAGCCTTCCATCCTAATCCTCCACAGGCCAACATACCCAGTGGAGGATACAGGTGGTGATAGTGGAGAAGTGGAGGATGAGTCTGAACTAACACTTGACAAGGTGGAGGAGGAGATGATGGCAGAGTATGAGGAGCAGGAGGAAGAGGAGGAGGAGAACATTTTGCATATGAATGACCTTAAGGATTTGAATAAACAGAAGGTGAGTTTGTTGTTTTCCTCATAGTTTGAGATTAGTTGTGTAATTGGTTAGTTAATTAAGATAATGTCAAATTGGAGGTTAGACAGTTCATTGATATTGTTGTGGTCATGATAGATTTGTCAATGCAAGTAGTAATGCCTGGTCTCTTTCTGTAATCATTTCAAGAACCTTCAAAATACAGCCACATGTCATAGTACACATACAGTCAGCATTTAGAACAGTAGTTTAATTTGGACTTCCTTACGTGTGGTGTCTTGAATATACACACATTCTCTTAACACAGAGTCATTCCTTCAGACACACTTATTCTCTCAATTATAGTTGTCATTCTTTCACTCAATATTCAAGAATTCTTAGTGCATCCCTCAATCAGTGCACAAGAAGTCCTGAGTGCATCCTTGTAGTATCTTAGAGTTTTCCCTGTGCTAACATTGAGGTATCCTGCAGGAGGGGGAGGTGTGGCCGGAAGAAATCCTTCACTCCACCACCACACAGGAGGAGTGGAAGCTGGAGCTGGAGAGGGTCCTACCACAGCTTAAGGTCACTGTAAGGTCAGGTGAGTGTGTGAGTGACCTTTGTGGTCTTAAGAGGCCTTGGTATCACCTAACCTAACTTTAAAGAAAATTTTGATAAAACTAGATATAGAGACAGGTCACTATGAGCCCCACTCGAACGTTGTAATATACAACTAGGTAAACACACAGACACACACCCATCTGACCTAACCATACTTTGCTGCAGACACACGTGACTGGCGTTCCCACATAGAGCAAATGCACGAGCACCGAGGGAAGATCAACGAGACACTCACCTTCACAGACAAGCAGCTGGACGCCCTGCACTTGGAGATCACACGTAGCTTGGAAAAGATTGGCTCTCGGGAGAAATACCTCAACAGTCAGCTGGAACCCCTTCTCCTGGAGTACCGGAACCTACAGGTACTGAGAAAAACACACTTTGAGATTAATAGTCCATACAGAAAGGTAGTGAAAAAAGGAATAATTCAAATTTGAAGGATATTTGTTTTGATAGCTGTGTGTGTGTGTGTGTGTGTGTGTGTTTGTGTGTGTGTGTGTGTGTGTATCTGAGAGATTAGTAAAATGACTGTGCAAGTTGTTTTTTATACAAGCAGTGTAGAATCTGTTACACTAATCTTGGAATCTCCAGGTATTGTTTCTCTTTCTTTTTATTTCTGCCTTCTTCTCTATTATTCTCTCTAAAACTTCACAAAATATTCGGAACTTCTCACAATATCTCACTCTTTAAGGCATGTTGCAGCCTCTCTTCCTGTGTCCCTTTAATACACCACACCACCACTGTGTCATTCCATTTCTCTCCTTACTACACCACCGCACCACACCACCCTCACCTCCAGTGTTCCTGCCTTCCTCTCCTTACTGCACCACCACTCCACGTCCCTTGCAGAATGTGGCAGCAGAGAGTCGAGAGCAGTACAGACAGGCCTCAGGGAAATTGGTGGAGAAGTCACATGAACTGGCGCAGATCTCAGATGAACTGGACCGGGTGAAGCACGAAATGGAGGAAAGAGGATCCAGCATGACAGATGGAAGTGAGTGTGTGTGTGTGTGTGTGTGTGTGTGTGTGTGTTAGGAATACTGGCATCTATGTATGAATGTTTTTCTTAGTGTATTTCTCTTTTTTTCAAGTTAATGTAGGTATGTATATGTCATTATGGTTATTGAAATCATATATCCTTCTATCTGTCAATACATCAATCATTCTTTCTTTTTGTCTGTATTTCTAATTACATGTATTATTTTTTAAAAATAATGTCCATATTGGTGTGCTCACTAGAATCACCTGTCTGTCTGTCTCAGCACACCTGGTCAGTGGAATCACCTGTCTGTATGTCTGTCTGTCTATCTTAGGATCCCTAGTCAGTGAAATCACCTGTCTGTCTGTCTGTCTGTCTGTCTCAGTCTATCTGTCTATCCCAGTGCCCTTGTCCAATGCAATAATTTATTTACCTCCCAGAGCACACCTAGTCACTGTCTGTCTGTTCATCAATCTAAGGGTATGTCTGTCTGTCTGTGTCAGCTCCCCTGGTGAACGTGCGCAAGGCCCTGACCAGAGTGCGTCAGGAGATCACCGCCATGGACGTGAGGATCGGCGTGGTGGAACAGAAACTCCTACAAGCCAAACTGAAAGATAAGTCCAACCTCCAGCGTGACATGAACGCCCCTGTCTACAACAACATGGACATGGGACTCTTCTGAAGGATGCGTCGCGGTGTGGTGGTCGTGACCTTGAACGATCTTCAATGTACGCTTGTGTGATACGATAGAATGGGACCCTATTCAGTATAATAGTCTTTGTATACAGATGGAAAGGCCTGTTGAATATATTAGTATATGCACCTCAAAAATTATTATTATTATTATTATTATTAGTAGTAGTAGTAGTAGTAGTAGTAGTAGTAGTAGAACATAACTATCATGTACGAATCACATCCCATAACAAATATACAGCATCATCACCACAATTTATCTCTTTATTGCTATATAATCCTAGCTCTATTTTGTCTTCAACACACACACACAGCTTTAAGGAATCTGGGAGTCGTCCTTGAACCCTTGTCTCTCCTTACTGATGCGTGACTGTCTCCCCCTCCCCACCCACCCACCCTACCGCGCCTTCTTATCCACAACTCGCCTCGCATGCCCGTCAACACACCTCTGCCTGCTGCTTGACTCCTGCTATTTCAGTGCTAGCCTTGGGAATCATCAAGCGCAGAATGGTCAAAACTAGTTAGATGTTTGTGCGTGTGTGTGTACTAATGACTTGCTATGTATGACCATAGACATAATTAAAGACAGGTTTTACAATAATACGATCATCATTTAAATCATTATTCTTTTTTAGCAGTCAGTTATGTCTCAAAAACTACACTGAGTTCTCCCACCAGTCACTCAGTCAATTGGAGAGCTAATGAACACACCTTTCTACCTCACTCCAGTCTCTTGCCTTGCTTTGGGAGGAAAAATAACAGTGAACTCTGTGTGTGTGTGTGTGTGTGTTATTGCATGGTTCATTGACCAGTATCATGTTATGTAGAAGGTGTGGATGAAGCAATGATGAATTGACTGAATATTTGATAAGCAGGCTGCTCTCTCTCTCTCTCTCTCTCTCTCTCTCTCTCTCTCTCTCTCTCTCTCTCTCTCTCTCTCTCTCTCTCTCTCTCATTATTCGCCTGCTGACATCCTGAGAATGACTATCCCACACCATTTCACTTACTAAGTCACTACATCAGATAAAGGTCGCTCTCTGACCCTTGAGAGAGATGCAGGCAGGGCGGTCTCCTATGGTGAGGCCCACTCACTCACTCATAACTTGTTTGAATGTCATAATAATTCTCAATCTTGTTAGCGTTTTCTTGTTCTAGTACTTTAAACTAACCTTCCAAATGGCAGGTACTTTCAAGGTAATAAAAAGATTTCTGCATCGTTATCGGGAATTATAACCCTGAGAAGCCGAGTGTGCCGTACTGTGTGTGATGTACTGTCAGTTCCTGGACTGAGGGAAACACGACTAGCGTTATATGCAGGTCTTTGTGAACATGAACAGTTACAACGACGCTAGCCCCAGCACACCGGCAGGCCCGGCAGGCCCGCCAGGCGCCACGCAGCACAGGAAGTTCCTGCGTGTGTACGTATGGGTACACCGACCCCATCATCCCTGCCTCTCCTTCCCCATCTGTCTCCTGCTGCCCCGCGTCGCGCCGAGCCACGCTGATTCACGTCAAGGACGATGTTAATTAATGACAAGCTGAGAATAGTGGTTTCCAGTACAACAGAGTTGGTGTGGGACTGCCGGAGCTCGGCGGTCACGACCTGCCAGCGTTGCCTGAAGCTATTGGTCGCCGCCGCCCGGTGGGCAAATACCCCATTACCCCAGGGACCTCCACCACCACCACCACCACCACCACCCTTACTTTCATGGTGCACCGTTGAGGGGGGGGGGGGTGAGAATGTTTCCAAGACATGACGGAACTCGGTTTTCATCTGATAATGCGGCTGTTAAACCCCACAGAGATACTCTTCCTAGCTGGGAATGTCATAATTCTCTCTCTCTCTCTCTCTCTCTCTCTCTCTCTGCAATAAGTTTTAACAGATTGTAGTGAAAGCTATTGTCCGTGGAGTTCCCAAGGGCGTTCAATAAGACAACTATGACAACCTGGCTATGAGAGAGAGAGAGAGAGAGAGAGAGAGAGAGAGAGAGAGAGAGAGAGAGAGAGAGAGAGAGAGAACAAAAAGTGTGGACAGAACACAGTGTGAGCAGTGACCAAATAGACATGCCCGCTTTCCCCCAGCACCAACCAGCAGGCAACAGTCTGCCAGCAGGACCTAGTGAGAGCTGGTAACTGCCATCCTGCGAGAGATGCCACTCCTCCCGCGGTGCGTGTGATGGTGTGGCGGTGACAGTGTGTGAGTCAGTCTGGCTGAGGGATCACTACTGCTCAAAGGCAAGAGGGAATTAGAGTCGGACGGGGGCAATTATTGGTAGAAGCAATGTTTTATCCTACCCGGTGATGCTAAGACACTGATCTCTCTTCCTTTAATGTGTTCTCCGCCCTCACACTCAGGTAAGGATTCTGCAGGACTCCAAATGTGGATCCTACCGAAAGTTATTAGTATTATTTCGTGTAGATTCCTGAAGTGAGGGGTGTTTGCTGTTCGTGCTGCGTGTTGGTTAGTTGTACCGCCTTAGGGTTGTGTTATGGTGGTGTGTGGTGATGATGTGGATTGTGGAAGCAGTACAGTTATAGGAGCAGTGAGGATGGGAGGAAACACTGAAAATGGGTGGCAGGGAGGGAGGGAGGGAAGGAGGGAGTGCAAACCACTGTTCTCAACGGGATAAACTCAAATATATTACCTCATCTTCTAGTCATAGCTTCTTACTCACTCATTTCTTACTTCCTCACGACTTTTGACTCGCTTTTCCTGTCAATTCTTAACTCATTCCTCACGATACCTTACTCATTTCTCGCCATTCATTACCCATTACTCACGATTCACTACCCATTTCTCACGGTTCCCTACTCATTCTTCACCATTCCTTACCTATTCCTCACTATTCCTTACTCATTCCTCCCGATTCCTTACTCATTCCTCACTATTCCTTACTCATTCCTCCCGATTCCTTACTCATTCCTTTCATTTCCCACGTTACATCACTCATTCCTCACGCTTCCTCTCAAAACCAAAGATAAACACAATATCAGATAACTTTATTGGCACACTGGCACACTGGCTACGGTATTAATTGTTATGCAAGAGAGATAAGCTGGACAAGGGCATGAAAAAATGACTAAAATAAAACACTCATTAATTCTCCCAGTCTCCTTAAAGGTCCAAAGAATGCATGGAACACACACACGCATACATTTTTCATTACATTATCATATTCTTAAGCATCTAGTGAAAGTTAACTCTAATAGTTGTAGTAGTAGTAGTAGTAGTAGTAGTAGTAGTGAAGGACATTGAAAGTGATTCCTGAAGGTCTCTGTGTGTGTGTGTGTGTGTGTGTGTGTGTGTTGATGTTTCTCTATGTGTCTGTCTTAGATGGTGATCAAGTGGTTATTAGTCGTACTGTCTGAGTGCATGATGGTGTCTGATCATGAATGTGGTGGTGAGCGTATGGTAAGAATGTTGAAATGATTGTGTGGGGATGAATGAGAAAGTGAAATACACACACATACTCTCTCTCTCTCTCTCTCTCTCTCTCTCTCTCTCTCTCTCTCTCTCTCTCTCTCTCTCTCTCTCTCTCTCTCTCTCTCTCTCCACACACACATACACCCACACACAGAAACATACGTAACGGGAAAAGTGCATCGTTAGCCAGTTTGCCATCAGTGCACCAATAACATCATTTCACAACAAGGAGTAGAGGAATACTGGTCACGCTTTCCTATCTCATTCACTATATCCTGTCGCAATGATAAAAGTTCCCTCTCCTTAGAAGCGCTCCCATCATGACTATTTCCCAAAACCACAGAGGTGATTAGCCAGGTTCTCAGGAGTGTTCCTCGTGTTGGCAATGTAGAAATCTTGTTAGTCACAGGGACCGTAAAAACACATGAATAAAAGACGTGTGTTACTTCAGTTAAATCCTTTTGAGAGTATAGAAGATGCGACGCTCTTTGATTATTAATGTCCCTTGTCCGTCTCGCTATCATTTATTAATGTCCCTTGTCCGTCTCGCTATCATTCTTACAGTCACCATTCAAGGAAGTCCACGAGGGAATAAGAAAGTAATGAATAAAATCGTTAGTTAGGGCGTCTGTTTAAAGGCTCCGTTGAGCTATTGGTAAAGAACTTTCCTCCCCTCGGATCTCTCTCTCTCTCTCTCTCTCTCTCTCTCTCTCTCTCTCTCTCTCTCTCTCTCTCTCTCATCGCGAACTGTAAAGTACTGTAGTCAGTTTTTTTTACTTTATCAATGACCGCCTGCACGTTAGTCTATCAATCTATCTACCTTTCTCAAATAGTGTCACTTTAGCTTGTCTCATCTCAGCCTCTACAACTTATTAGGCAAAATCTTCCCCTTCATCTATTTTCCTTTCCTCCACATTCTTAAGACTCGGAGATAAGATAGTAAGTACCTATTTCAACCGTCATATTCCCACAACAATGGTGAACTGTTACATGAATCCACTTCTCAGAGAGAGAGAGAGAGAGAGAGAGAGAGAGAGAGAGAGAGAGAGAGAGAGAGAGTCTTAGTAATGAGCCACATTACTCATCGCATTACAATATTTGATACAATTCAGATTCTGTCAGTGGCGTGTCAATCACCTCCACTCAGATCCAATTGGGATGACTCATTAATAAATCTCAGGTGAACCTTGCACCACCATAGGTGTGTGGCGCTATGCAAACCAAACACTCTAAACTTGACACCTCCATATACTCAATACCGCCTCTAATTACAACCTATACACACACACACACACACACACACACACACACACACACACACACACACACACACGTTAGGTGTTTGCGAATGTTCTTTTATTATCTTTGAATGCAATCTTGATTGGAATACATAAAGGCTTTCATTTACTGAGTAAAAGACGCTGCAGAAGAGACAGACAGACAGACAGAGAGAGAGAGAGAGAGAGAGAGAGAGAGAGAGAGAGAGAGAGAGAGAGAGAGAGAGAGAGAGAGAGAGAGAGAATATTTCCATTTAGTGATGGTGATGGTAACGGTGGTGACAGTAATATAGTATAGAAAATGTAGCCTACTAATTAAGCTCACACACACACACACACACACTTCTGTTCAGGTGAATACATGTTCATACTAATTTGATTAGTATATATGTACGTACGTGGGTTGGTATGTAGATATGTGCGTATGAATGTTCAGGGGTGTGTCGACACCGACACCCACATGATAGGCCTTATTGTATCTCTTCTGCTGGTATATTGCACTCGCTCTCTCTCTCTCTCTCTCTCTCTCTCTCTCTCTCTCTCTCTCTCTCTCTCTGGTCCTGCAGATAGAATGGTTCGCCTTATGTCTGGATTGTTTGGCGTGCTGATGGCGAGCATATCGGCCACTACACTGCTGCTGCTGCTGTTGGGCTCCACGCTAAGACTGCCTCCCGCACCAGCCAACATAAACTTCCTACGCGTCCCCCTCAGAGCTCTCAATGACTTCCACCAACAACAGCAACAGCAACAGCAACAGCCCCCTAGCTTCTCCCCTTCAGCCATCCCTCAGGTACATATTAAAACCTCTACTACTTCAAAAACTACACATACACGTGCGCGCGCGTGTTTGAAATAAATCTGGCCAAAATAGACACAAGAGAGTCTGTTGGTTTCTTACATGTTTGTTAGTATAACTACTTCAGGTAACCCCGCACGCACTGCTGCTTGTATGTATTACACTGAGTGAAACAAATAATAAAGGCACCAGCAGACAAATACCCTTCGAATTATTCAATTTTTCTTAAACTATTACTTTTGGGCCACACGCCAACCAAGAGGAGCGCACAGACAGGGCAACACCCACCACAGGGAACAAAAATCCCCGATATGGACTTAGGCTCCCATACTCAGAGAGAGAGAGAGAGAGAGAGAGAGAGAGAGAGAGAGAGAGAGAGAGAGAGAATATTTTAGTAGTTTTCCCATGGCCAGAGAGGACATAAAAACATCAAATGCTACTCTGGCCAGCTCTCCCATGGCCAGAGAGGACATAACATCAAATGCTACTCTGGTTAGCTCTCCCATGACCAGAGAGGACATAA
>CM035177.1:19218316-19237122 GCA_020233015.1 Callinectes sapidus | reverse complement strand
TATATATATATATAAAGTCCCTTGAACTGAGTGTAAAAACTACTTGAGTCATAGGAGAAGGAAGAGGAGGAGGAGGAGGAGGTTGACATCACCACTCCTTTATGATCACACCCACACTTAACTTTCTTCCTTAACTCTACAGATGTTCATAAGCAAGCAAACATATTTTCCATATTTTCCATGTAGTATTAGCAGTAGTAGTTTATGTAGTTTGTTACCCAAGGATTCTAATTCTATAATTTTAATTCTACAATATCCTTGTTGTTACCATACTGTATTACAGTAGCAGTATTAGTGGTAGTAGTGATGTGGTTGTAGTAGTTGTAGTAGTAGTAGAAGTAAAAGTAGAAGTAGTAGTAGTAGTAGTAGTAGTGATGTGGTTGTAGTAGCAGCAGTAATAATATCAGCAATATCTATCATTTTATAAAATTAAATATGTAAGGAAGAATCACACACGCACACACTCCACTACCACCACTACTACTTGACTAATACCACCACCACCACTATCTTGTACAGGAGAGGTGCACCAGTGGTGGAGCACGTTGGGTGGAGGGACTGCCGCCCCTGTACATCATCACACCAACATACCCAAGAGCAGAGCAGATACCAGAGATCACCAGAACAGCTCAGACGCTCCTAAACGTGCCCAATGTTGTGTGGCTGGTGAGCGAGGATGCCCCAGCACCAACGCCTGCCCTCACCTCTTACCTCAACCAGTCCTCCCTTAATGCAGTCTATCTAAGAGGTGAAGAGCTGACCAGTGACCAATGATAAAATTCTCTGCCTCTGTGGGACTTGCTATCATCTTCTCTCCTAAGGCTAATGAAAGCTGTTGGGTGTTTTCAAGGATGCTATTTCATGATTTAAAAAGCTCTAGTGGAAATTGTTTAGTGTTGTGAAACCTGTTTCATGTATAATAGGTGGTAATGGAAGTTCTTGTAGCCGGGAACTTAACCCCTTCAGTACTGAGACATATTTTTACCACTAGTTTTTGGTGTGATAAGACAACTTTATGGTCATTAGTAAGGATTTATGGAGATCAGAAGATTAATGGCCAGAGTCTAAACTATTTTAATCATGACGTGAGTTTCTAAAGCTCTAAAATTTCCAAATAATAAGTATGATAAATATAAAATGTTTCCCAGTGACAAAGGGGTTAATAGGGTCTTGAGAGGGGGATGGGGATTTTGTGAGTTCTTTCAAGGGTGTTTTCATATACAAAGTTTGTTAGAGGTTTCTGGTGTTTTCTGAGATGTCTTACTGATTCTAGTGATAGTTTAATCTCTGGTGAAGTTACAAGGGATTTTTGAAGCTCATTTCTGGCTGTCTTGTATCTGATTGTATTGTGAGTCCTGTTTCTCTCACCACAGCCCGAATGCCGGCCAAGTATATGAGAGCGAAGAACAAACCTCGGGGAGTGGCAAATAGGCTGGCTGGGTTGAACTGGGTCAGAGAGAATGCTAAAGAAGGTGTGCTGTATTTCGCTGATGACGACAACACTTACGACTTCCGCATCTTTGAGCAGGTGAGGATCACTCCATATGACCCAATCCTTAAGTATCAAAATATAAAGGCCTAATGATGACAAGGGTTGGTGCAGGAAGCCAGCCAACCAGCCATCTAGCCTACATGGGGCAGTCCCTGTTTGAAATACACACCCAACCTATTTCCACCTATCATCCTCATTCACAATGTTGTTTAACCTTATTTTAAAGTTCTCCATTCATATCTCTCCTTTTCCTTCTTCTAAATCAAACTCTATCAACAGTGAATCCATTATTTGCTGTCCAATCTGATTACTGATCCTGAGAATGTTGCTCATTATGGACTGTGTGTCTTCCCCAGATGCGGTGGACCAAGAAAGTGTCCATGTTCCCAGTGGGTCTCGTCACCAACCTGGGCGTGTCCACTCCTATAGTTAGACTTGGCAAGGTTGTGGGCTTCTATGATGGCTGGATTGCTAATAGGAAGTTCCCAGTAGACATGGCAGGTTTTGCAGTGTCTGTACCATTTTTGCTTGCACACCCCAATGCCACCATGCCTTTCATTGTAGGCTATGAAGAGGACGGCTTTCTCAAGAGCCTTGGTATTACATCAGCTGATATCGAACCCCTTGCTTTCAACTGTACCAAAGTGAGTGTGTGTGCATGACTAAGAGTGTGTATGCATGAGTATGAGTGTATATATATATATGTATATATATATATATATATATATATATATATATATATATATATATATATATATATATATATATATATATCCACGTCTTATCATTCACACCTTTCTTTCTCCACTGCATCCATAAACCTTCTTTCACCTCTGCCTCTTCATCTCTTGCTGGGTGTTTCCATCTCCACCATTCTCCTCTTTTCTCTCCTCCTCATGCACTCCTTGCCTCTCCTCAAGGAACTAATAGCACTGTTGTAACATCTGCCCCTGTATCTTATCACAGATTTGGGTTTGGCACACACAGACTAAAAGGAATGCCCCAGCAGTGCCCGTGGCACAGAACAACATCACCATGGGCACTAATCTTGACATGATCAAGGACCTACTGTGGAGAGACCCAAAGGGCACCACCAAAACTACTGCTGCCAAGAAGGGAAGCGGAGGGTGACTCATGGTGTGGAGGAAATGCAACAGTCTTAAAAGTTATGAGATCAAATAACACCTAACCAACAGGAGAGATGAATAGGTTGTTAGATGCAGTGGAATCATAACTTTCGGTGTTAATTGGGACCAAACATGCTGATTGAGACTTGAAATATCGAGGCGAAGAAAACTACATTTAGGGGCAATGCCTTGCCAATAACCTAGGTGTATTTCCTGTGAATATTTTTTTTACCAATGTCATCAATATATGCCACTTCATCTTTGTTGGTTTTGAATGTGGATATGCTAGTGTCTGAGAGACACCTGTAATTGTTTGCCTCTGTGGCCTTTCTCCACCAGTTGTAAAACTTTATCCTTGTCCTCTGCAGTGTATTGACTCAGTTTTTCACCCTTATGATTATTGTGTTTCTCACTTCGGGGTTTATTATTACACCCACTCCCTTTACCAATGGCTGCCATGGGAAGAGGTGATGGGTGGTGATGGGTAATGGGTGACTGATGCTGCTACACCAAGCTGTCACTAGGTTTTGATGGATGCAGATAAAAATAACAACAAATGAGATTCATATAATTTGATCGAGATTTTTTACTTTACTGATAAAAGTTAAACAAGTTGTTAGATAAACAGTAAACTGATAGATAGTCACGGATGGAAGGGTGGAGAGAGGAAATGGTATTGTGATATTGTGATAATGAGCCACACACACACACACACACACACACACACACACACACACACACACACACACACACTCTCTCACACACCTATACATTTCTTACACATATATGCTCATCCTGTACATAATGATGGACAAATGTTGAACACTTGATAAGAATTCCTGTATTTTTTCTGGAAACAAAGTCCATAACACACCTCGCAAGAGTCAAGAGTGCAAGATGAAGGCTGTAGTGACGGGTATTCTTTGCTGTGACAGGATAGTGAAGTTGTGGTTTTGTCATTATGTGCTTCATTGGTTCTCAACAAGCCTGGCTGCATTCTATATGAAAAAAATAAAAATAAAAAATAAAAATGGTTTGCTATTTTTCTCTATGTATAATCTTGATATCATTGCTCTTAATTACTAGTATCATTATCATCAAAGTATTACTATGATGATAATGTGTTGAGTCAATATGATGGTTCTCTCTCTCTCTCTCTCTCTCTCTCTCTCTCTCTCTCTCTCTCTCTCTCTCTCTCTCTCTCTCTCTCTCTCTCTCTCTCTGTATTAATTACATACAGTAAAATGTTGTGTCATCTTATTGCAGTATTTTCATGATGGTTGTATTGATAAAACATTGTTGAAGAAATGTGATACAAAGAATAAATTGTTTTACTGCCAGTGTGTGTGTGTGTGTGTGTGTGTGTGTGTGTGTGTTGCCTGGGATTCACACAGCATGGCACAGAACCACATGAAATGAAATAATGATAATAATAATCACCTTCATTATTTCAGTCATATACATATTAGTACATAGATACCTGACTACATATACATAATTTTCAACTCTTTCACAGCATAAGGAGGAGGAGGAGGAAGAGGAGGACACAACCTTATTTCAATCTACATTCCCTTTTCAATCCTTCTTGCAGTGACCTTTCCCCATGACCTTTCTAGATAACCTAACACAACCCACACACAAATATCCTGACCTGGTTTAGACATGACCTTGTTGGCTAGACTCAAACCCATCTTCACTGTGCATGGCAGAGTCACAGGTTAGCGCAATGATATAATTCTTTAACTATGTCTCATTCTGCAGTTGTTATTGTAGCTTGGCTGATGACCTTTGACCTGAAACCACCCTTGGATAGCCCACTTGACATCCTGTGTTAAATAAAGTTAAACGTTCCTACGGCTGGTGCTACTGAAATTGCAAAGACACGCTATCCACCCCCCCCCCTCCCCTCCCCTCCCCCGCACTCTCCGCTCATCTCTACCTCAACAACCAGCAAGAGAAGAGAAGAGAAGAGACATCTGAAGGAGATAGAGTTGTGGCGCAGAAGTGTGTAAGGGAATGTCAAGTGGTTGGTTGGTTGGTCTGCATTGTTTGTACCGTATCATTTTGCCCTAAATATTCGTGCGTAGAAAGTTCCCCAACACATCTGCTGTATAAATAATAAAAGTATTTCTGACGTGCTACCTCATAATAAGTGTACGCATCGTATTTTCATGATTTTTGTGTAGTGTTTTTGGCCATCCTTTACATTGATGCTTGTGTTTTGTGGTATTGCAATCAGATGCATCAAAACACAGCTGTCAGGAGGCGAGGGGCCGGTCTGGGGGTGTCTGCTGTTTCACATCCTATTATGGAAGTTTTACCCACATATATGGTGAGCATTCTTGGTGTTTAATGTTATTTTAATGCCCAAGGACCCTTACCAGGCCAGCGCCTCCCGTCCCCAGCCTGCAGGAGTGGCGGGAGGAGGCCGAGCTGTTAGCTGAGGGCAGGTCATTCCCAACACTAAGATTTGCGCCTCGTGGGCCAGACAGCACTAGGGCCAGGCCGCCTCCCCCCACTGGTTGAGGCTCCCCAGGGCCAGTGCTCCCCTGGTGGGGTGCAGTGGAGTGGTGCACAGGAGGCGTGGGCTGTGGTGCGCCAGTGGGCAGTGACATGGGAGTGGCGGGGCGTGCGAGTGTAGTCTGTCCTGTGTTTGTCTGGAGTCGTTAGTGTTGGTTGGGAAAGGAATAGATGACTTCCTTTATTTTTGAACAATGTTAAGATGGTATTGAGGTAACATTAACACAGTCATCTGAAGGTCAATTTAGGTTAGGTTTGTATTAATTACCTATCTTTGTTTTATATCACTACTAATATCATTTACTTGATCATGATTCGTAAAAGCTTCATATTCTGCTAAGAAACAAACTGTCACTGATTGGCAATAGTGCCAACATCTAGTTTTGAATTATCAAAGATTTATCTTTTGTATTAGAAAAATCTGAAAAAATCTTGCAATTAACTTCAAATTCAGGGTTTATTGTCTCTTTACTGTTGAAAAGTGCTTTTTTAAGTAGAAATGAGTTTGAAAGTTGAAAACTTCAACATGCTCTTGTTCCAATACTACAATTATCAACTATCACCATTATTTTCACACTGACGTTTGAAAATGATGATGAGATAAGTGATAATCCAATATCATTGGGACAAACATGCCTTTCTAGAGATTCTCTAGGATGTAGCAGCATATTATATGAATGCAGGTATGGTAATTCTTTATCTCCACATTGAAAATACAAGCAACTTTGGTTTTAATGTAGTTATAGAGACAAGATAGTGAAGACCAACTAAGTGCACAGCTAGCGTATACCACTACCAACATTCTGTTCTGTCTGGTGGCTTGTCTCCTGCTGGTGGTGATGTGCCCAGCAGGTTATCCATTTACCCCTCAGTAACTTGTGCTCTCCTCTCTCTCTCTCTCTGTTTTATAATCTTAGAGGTTTGAGTATATATAGATTGATGTATTGATAGGATATAGTTTGGACACATGTGTTTATTCCTTGTTTGTGTGCAGGATGTGGAGCACAGCAGGGTGTACATTGACCAGCTGTATTCAAACGACTCACAAAAATGCTTCCAGGCAGTGAGGTGAGTAAATCCTACTTTTACTTTGACACTTTCTCAACATTTATCACAATTTCACAGGTTTGCACTGAGGAAAGCATGTGGACACTATATAAACTTGATGCCACGTTATTAATTAAAGACAAGCAAATATTCTTGGCAGCGAGTTGAAGTTTGCGGTGATAGGCAGTGTGCGGGAGAAAGGCTCCATCATCGAGCAGGGCGTGGTGGTGCGGCTGCTGCAGATACTCCGGGCTCCTGAGCTGGACATTCTGCTGAAGACAGAGGTGGCAACAGTGCTCAACTCCCTAGCCAAGGGTCTGCCGGAGCATGCAACGGCGCTGGTCCAGGCCGGGCTGCTACCTGTCCTGTGGGAACGTGAGTCACTGTGCTGCTGTTGGGTGTATATTTTGCTTGGTTTGTATGAGTCACATGTGCAGTGTGTGTGTGTCATGTATGGATTGTGTACATATGCTGTGTGTGTGTGTATGTGTGTATTAACTGGTGATTCTTGTTCCAACATGGACATGCAGAGCTGGAGAGCTGCCCGAGTGGAGGGAGTGGCAGTGCGTACACTCAGATGCTGCTGTGCTGCCTGCGCTCCATATACCGGCAAGGGTGTGCCCCGCCACCCCCCGCCTGGGACCAGAAGCTGCTCTCCTCACTCATCCAGCACGGATACCACCCGCCCAGCAACCAGGAGTGTGTTGCTAACATCCTTGCTCATGCCTGCAAGGTATCCAGGGTTTGTGTGATGTGTGCTTTTTAGATGCATGATTTGTCTGTAAGTTGAGTCTGTGAGAGAAAGTATCTGTATTCCCAGTTTGTAACAATTAACACAATTGTTCAGTGATTATCTCCTGTATGGAGGACAGTAAATTCTTTCTGTGTGAAGTGTGCACATTTTCTGTCACAGATGTAATAAATGAAATATTTTATTGAAATATATATATTTGACAAATATGGTACATGGATTTCTTAGAAATAATTAAAATTATAGCAGTTGAATATGTTTATGAAATATGACTGTAATTCTTTGTGTGTGTGTGTGTGTGTGTGTGTGTGTGTGTGTATGGGTGGGTGAATGTATGTGGGTGGGCGCATTGTGAAAGAAGCACACTTGATTTGGAGAGCAGCAGGAGGGAGTGAGGGTGCTAATGCTTGATGCCTTGACAGACAAATGAGCAGCAGCAGCAGCTAGTGGATGCTGGTGGTGCTGACCTGGTGGCCTGCCTGCTGTGTTCCCCGGTGTCAAGAGTACAGCTCCCAGCGCTGCACTGCCTCACTGCAATGTGCTTCAAGTGAGTGCCACATCTATCCCTCAGGCAGTCAGTGCACAGCTACACTCACTACTTATCTTCTTGACCTGGAGCAACACTTAACTCAGCAATACACTATAAGCAGGCTAGTGTGGTGTTCCTAGTCTACTAATGTACCATACCTTTGTAACTAATGCTCCTTCCCACAGCAATGAGAGAGTGTCATCTATAATAGCCACAAAGAGCTATGGGGGGAAGGCTGTACCGGACCTGCTGGTGGGGCTGATGGCGCGGGACAGACCTCGGGACATGCAGCTCGCCGCCGCCACCGACATGCAGCTCGCCGCCGCCACCGCCCTCACCTTCCTTCACCGCGCCGGAGCCCTCTCTGCCGACGACCCAAGAATCATCTTCAAAACCTTGCAGTGTTTGGTGTGTGTTGCTCAGTTGTAGAATTATGGTTTATGTGTGTGTGTGTGTGTGTGTGTGTGATCTTGGATTGTCACAAGTGTACATATTTGAGGTTAAGCAAGATGTTTGTACACATTAGACAATTATAGGTATTCACGTAGAAGACTAAATGAATTGTGTAGGGATAAGGAATATGCAGGACCCTGAAGAAAACTGGGCAAAGATAGCAATGAAGTGTAAGGCAGGCTTGGTGTATTGCTACGTGATGCAGACTAGCAGACACACACTAAGCCTTGCCGTCACTCACCAGGTACGGATGTGCAGGCGTGACAGAGAGGTGTGGGAGAGAGTGGAGGGGGCCAACACACTCGCTTACTTGACCGAGGTGAGCACCGACCTGCAGCGGACAGCAGCCATGACAGACCACCTCATCCACACTATGAACGACTACCTGAAGGACACCACGCCTCCCAACGCCACAGTACCGCAGGGCATCTCTGTCTCGCCGGTGGTAAGGCTCCTCGTCAGTCACCTCCCTGCTTCTGTTGTGTGAGGGATTGGTTTCTCTCGCTTATGTTTAGTGTTTGGTTTGCTTGCATTTATTACATCTGGTTTTTCTTTATTTTTCTTTATTTTCTTATTTTTCCCATCAATTTTTTACACTTGTCTGCCTCACTCCACCTTGTATGCTGTCCCTATCCTTGCCTCTCACACTTGTACCTCCTTACTCTACTTCACTCTACCACAAATGCTGCTCCCATACATAATACTCCTCTACCTTACTCCACCTCAAACACTGCCTCTATACAAACCTCACACACACACACACACACCTTACCTTACCCTCTTGTACCTCATACCACCTCATACCACCTCATGCAAACTTCACACGCTTCCTTCCTCAGTCCTGCCGGCAATATGACAACCCCAGCACATGGCCGGAGTTGATGGTTGGTGCGGCCCTCAAGGTGTACGCGTCCCTGGGTGCCAACGACGAGGACATCCGGCAGAGGGTAATCAAGACGGATGTACTCATGAACACCATCGTCACGTCTCTCTCTGCCGCCAGCCCCCCTGTGCAGTTGGCGGCCGTCAGATGCCTCCACTCCCTCTCCAGATCAGTACACACGCTCAGAACGACTCTCCAGGTTAGCTTTGCATTGGAACGCCTCTGATGTCTTGAAAGTTTTTTGTTTTTTTTTATGTATCTTATTTTGTGGAAGTGAAAGGAAGACACATCGGAGAAAGGGTCAGACCAGAGCCACTTAATGACCTAGGATGACGAAAATAGTTGAACATAAAGGCCCACTAAGATGCCAGTCCCCAAGCAGGGTTGAGGGAGTTAGGTAGCCAAGAGAATGGGGTAAATGTCTTGAAATCTTCCTCTTCAATTGATTCAGGTCATAGGAACAGAAGCAAGTAGGGAGAGATGTAAGTTTGTGTGTATGTGTATAAGTGAAATAGGGAATAGAAGCAAAAGACCAAACATAGGAAAAATATAACATGTTTCAAAAAGACAGTTAATTTCCACAGCATTTCCTGTCCACCTACCATCACTGTAGGTAGTTATGTAATAGATAGGGAGTCCCGGAGCTTACTAATTGATGAGGTGGTGTTTGTGCAGGACCATGTAGTGTGGCGGCCCCTCATGACAGTCCTCAAAACTTCCAACAATGAGGAGCTGGTCACCGTGTCCTCCTCAACGCTGTGTAATCTGCTGCTGGAGTTCTCACCTTCCAAAGAACAAATCCTGGACCAGGGGGCGGTGGAGTTCCTGTGCGGCCTCACCAGACGACCCCACCCCGGCCTCAGACTAAATGCTGTGTGGGCGCTGATGAACATGGCTTTCCAGGCGGAGCACAGAGTCAAGGCAAGTATTCCACCTCCTCTTTTTTATTTATTGATATTTTTTATTGGCATTGGAGTTGAGGAAAGTTATCCACCACCTCTTTTTGTTATTCATTTATTTTTTATGGAGGCATCAGTCAAGGCAGGCAATCCACCTCCTCTCTTTTGTTTATTTTCTTTTATATAACACTGACAACGAAAAATACAATAGAAGGTCCAGTGAGGTGCCGGGCTGAGAGTCACAGGATAAGTGTGTGTGTGTGTGTGTGTGTGTGTCAACCAGGCCATGTCTCAGTGTCAACTCTGATTGGCAGGTGTCCATCTTGCACCACCTCGGGACAGACCAGATCTTCCGCCTCCTGTCAGACACAGACGTCCACATCCTGATGAAGACGCTGGGCCTGCTGAGGAACCTGCTGTCCACCAAGGGCCACATTGACCAGATCATGCAGTGTCATGGCAAAGAGATCATGCAGGTTAGTGAGTGTCTTCTGCTGTAGGTGGAGTCGAGGGGCCTGAGGGAGGAGGATAACGTCAGCTGGAATATGGAGGGGATCTAACCCTTTCAGTACTGGGATGCGTTTTTATATGTATTCTGCTTATTATTTGTCAGTTTTATGCAGCTTCAAAAACTATATTCACATTTTGCTTCCATTGTCACTTCAATGTTTTTTCTGAGGAACCTAACCAGTGTATACTATTATTTTATTGAAAAGCAAACAATTCCCAAGCAAATCCGAGAAAGTTAGCCAAAAGAATGGGATAAATGTGTTGAAATTTCCCTGTGAAGTGAGTTCAGGTCATAGGAAGATATAAACACAGAATCAGACAGGGAGTTGCAGTGTTTGAATGGTTGTGTGTTGTGGCAGGCCATCATCCTCATCCTGGAGGGGGAGCACTCGGCCGAGGTGAAGGAACAAGCTCTCTGCATCCTGGCAAACATTGCTGATGGGGACATTGCCAAGTCGGCCATTATGTCCAATGAAGATGTCCTCAAAAAACTCATGAATTATATGGTAAGTGGCAACGCCTGTGTATTGACTGGTATATGTGAAGCTGGTTGGTGTTTCATATTTCTAGCAATCTTGTGTGTGTGTGTGTGTGTGTGTGTGTGTGTGTGTGTGTGTGTCAGTTCCCAAGCATGTCTGAGAGTGTTAGCCAAAAGAATGGGATAAATATCTTCAAAATAACCCTCTTAAGTGAGTCCAGATCATAGGAGGATGGAAATACTGAAACAGGTAGGAAATTCCAGAGTTTACAAGAGAGACATGAATGACTGAGAGTACAGGTTAACTCTTGCATTAGGGAGGTGGACAGAATAGGGGTGAGAGAAAGAAGACAGTCTTGTGCAGCAGTGCGTCATCAAACCATTGACAAAACTCCCTTCCATGTCTTAGTGTTGCGTCCTCTGCAGGTGATACCCAACGTGAAGCTCCAGATTGCTGCCACCTTCTGCATCAGCAACCTCATCTGGAATGTGGAGGAGGGGGCGGCGGAACGACAAAACAAGTTGAGGGAGATGGGAGTGTATAAGCTGCTTCAGAACCTCATGACCACTACCGACACGGGACTCTTTGATAAGTGAGTGTGTGTGTGTGTCTGTGTGTCCAGTTGTGGTGTACTTGAGGAGAGTAATCTTCTAATATCCATCTCTGACTTTCATTATGTGGTGTCTTAAAAGCATTGACAGTTTTGGCATTTACAGTTTCCTCTCAAAGCTTGTTTCATCTGACCACAATTGTATCTTTATAGGGAGGAGTCAAGTTTGTAATGTTCTGTTTTTTAAGGTTGATTTGTGCTATTTATCTTTAAAGTTATGAATGTGTTTGTGTGTGTGTTGGTGAGCTGCCAACATTAGGTCCTTATTTTGATGCATGTTGTTCAGGTTACTACCATCGCCACCATCAGTAACACACTCTTTCCTTTCATCCACAGAGTCAAGACAGCACTGCAACAGTTCCACTAAAATCAGGTCTTCGTGCGACAATTTAGGATTATTTCTATATATAGATATATATTATACATGATAACTAGAGTGCTACAGAGTCACTTTTATTTCACGCTGGGCTCTCACTTCCGGCTGCTGAAGTGGTGTCGCAGTGGTGTCTATTTTTTTCTGAGCTGACGGTGGAGTAATGTGATGTGAGATTCTCCTCAAATTGAAGTTTTCAGTAATGTTCTCTCTCTCTATGTTTACTTTGTATGTACAGTTATTGTATATACCAATCTTGCGAGAGCAGAAAACTAAGTATGTATAGCTGTGACTGACCTCAGTTCTTTGTTTATTAGTTAAGGTCCAGAAATGAAAAGCAGCAGCAGCAGCATCTTGTAACAGTTATAGAACCCACCTGTGTTGAACTGTTGTTTGTAACAGCAAAATGTTTGGGTGGTATGAATGTGTTATTAAATATTTAACGATATTTTTACGGCAATGGTAACAGTACGATTTTGCAAGTTTGGGTGGTGCAGTGACAGTCTACAAGTCCCAGTACTGCATGTAGAGGACTTTAATTCTGTTGTATCATAATTTCCCTTGAGCTGGAGTGTACATAATATGTTTTTTTTTCCTTAACACATTAGGCACACACAAAAGTCTCCCCAGCAGACGTGGGTACTGATGCAATGGTTAGGTAGGCTAGTGCTCCTCCTCATCTTGTATTATTTATTTACATGTTTGTCTCTTCCTCTTCTGCATCTACTTAGGTTGTCTCAAGAATTATCCTCTTCTGTTGATTTGTGTATTCCTTCAGTCTTTTCCTCTATGGTGTAGTTATGAATAAATTAATATAACTTCCATTTTTGTTCTCTGTTCCCCTTTCCTCTTCACTTAATAGAACTCATTAATTTTTCTATAACCTTATTTCACTACATTTATTATCCTAAGCTTCCCTTCTGTCTTCCCAATAAAGTGTATTTTCTATGCTAATCTCTTCTAATAACACTGGTAACAAATCAATGCAACAACTGCCAAAAGTTTGAACATGTGCAGCAAAACCTTATTAACTTGGGGATTACATGTTGTCTTGGGAAATTATCTACATCTTTTTATTTCCTAAGTATCTTTTATCTGTCTATCTATCTTACATTTCTTATTAGTGGGATCCAGAGAGACAAGATCACACGTCATTGTAGGGATAAGTGTATAGTGAAGGCGGTTCACAGTATTCTCGCTTCCTCTCAGCCTCATACCACAGAGAAGGGAGGCAACATTACTCCATTGAAGTCCTGGAGTGTGTGGCCATCCTTGTGTGGTGGAAAGTGAGGCCCGGAATTGTTGGTTCTTTTGTTGGTTAACTCTGAAAACTAAAACTACTAATACTCATGTGTTTTGTTGTGTGTGTGTTCAGTTTTTAGATTAACCCAGCAAAGCAAAGGGAGGAATGTTATTTGCACTTAGGTTCTTTGAAAATATAAGTTGACAATGCATTATGTTAACTCTATTGGATCATGTTTACCACTTACAAAAAGAAGTCCGAATTCTGGACATGCATTGTGTACAAGTTGATAAGATTTTGCTGTGTGACTTAAGTTTCCATAGTGTTTGACATTTTTGTTACAGTTTAATAGGATATAATGCAGGCACAACCATTCATTTCAACTTTGAAGAAGGGAGTAACACAAATACACTTCACATTACTGCAAAGAAACCATCAACACACACACAAAACAAAACATTGGTCTACAGACTGGGGAAAAAAGATGACATGCACAAAACAACAACCTACACACACACACACACACACACACACACAGTTGGTCTACAAACTTGAAAGGTACAAATGTTGTTCGTCTGAGGTCGTAAAGCTTTACTGCAGGCACAGGAATCAAGTGACAGGTATAGATACTTAGTTCTGTCATTCTGAGTCAAGTTTTCTTTTTATAATGAAAATTTCCTTTTGTTTATGTGTCAGCTACTGATATTAAAAAAGAAACAAATATGAGTGGATCTATTTACCCGATCTATCCTACTGTAGTGATTAGAAAGACTTGACCAAGGGAAAGACAGGATGGTGTTTGTGGTCTGACTGGCGATGTGTTGGACTTGTGTTGTGTTGAGTGCCCTGCCAACCTTCACTGTGCTGCTGCCACAGCCACACTCCTGTTTACAACAAGCCAAAGCCAACAAGACTGGGATTAAAAATAAAAAAGACCACTGAGGTGCCAGTCCCCAAACAAAGTCAAAAGTGCTAGTAGAAAATGATCTCTATTATTTCAAAAGGAAGGTTATTGAAAGAAAACATGCCCTCTTTACACTAAATGTTCTCTTGTCTGCTGCTCCCATAATCCAAGTCTCAGCAGCATACAGCATAGGCTACTGGAGACACTCAGTAGATTTGCTGCATTGTCAGACCAGCAGGAAAGCCACTCTGTCTGTCAGACCCGCTGCCTTCCCAAGCTCTCAGTGTAGCACAACTTTTAAATCATACACTGCCTTCCTTCCCGCCATTTTCCTGGGACAAATGAGATAAAAACGTAAAACTTAAAACAGAAGGAATATTGTTGGAAAGTATTTTAGTAATGACAACTGAACACAATATTATATGCAAAAAATAAACCAATTATTTGAATTCGTTAGAAAAAAAATAAAAATAAAAAAAACCCGCAAAATTGATTCCTATGCATCGCCATTCGCCATAGAGAACCACGTGGCCAGCCGCCAGCAGCCACGTTACTTTTGGCGGGACTAATTGGAGCTGCGAATTAAGACTTTTAAGAACCACAAGGCCTTCGTAGCATTACCAACAACCTGCCAGCCTCGCCACAACAATATCCCAGTGTTTCTTGAGTGAGTGAGTGACTGTAGTGGTGTGAAGGTGTGGAGTGCCGCAGGGTAGGGAGTGGAGGAGGAGACAAGACCAGCAGGAACAGTGGGGTGAGTTAATATTATTCCTTATTTTCACATCCTGCAGGAGTTTTAGTGGGTTGCTGTGGTCACCATCCATCTGTATTGGAGTGTGGTGAATCCTGATTTGAAGTTTTGTTGTGTTTTGTGGGGATTCAAGTTTATTATTATTATTATTATTATTATTATTATTATTATTATTATTATTATTATTATCATTATTAAGTTGTTTCAGTCTGAAGGTGTTATTGCTGACTACGTTCAAACAATATATACGGAAAAAAAAGAAAGTTTAAAGAAAATACATGAAAGAAAAAATTAGTGAGAGAGAGAGAGAGAGAGAGAGAGAGAGAGAGAGAGAGAGAGAGAGAGAGAGAGAGAGAGAGAGAGAGTCGTAACGTTTATTTTAGATTCATTATATTCCACGGAGGCGAAGGGAAAAAAAATGATAGGCTACCGGCATATTCTCCTTTTATAAATGTAATATACGTGTTGGAGACAGATGATGTATTGTTATTAGTTTCAACGTAAGATAACTTGTTAGTAGCCAGTGTATCAATTATTGACTAGCTTCCTTAGAGAGAGAGAGAGAGAGAGAGAGAGAGAGAGAGAGAGAGAGAGAGAGAGAGAGAGAGAGAGAGAGAGAGAGAGATGAGGGAGGAAGTGACAGATTAGGAAGGTAAAATGATACGTGATTTGACATGAAGGAAGGAAGGAGGGAGGGAAGGAAAGTGATGAAGGATTACGCAGGAAGGAAGGGAAGATGAAGGGAGGATAATGAAGCAGTGAAGGATAGAAATGAAGGAAGAGTGAAGGAGAGAGAAAAAAAAAGAACGAAAGATTAAAGATAAAATAATGAAGAATAAGGGTGAAGGAATGAAGGAAGAGGAAAAAAAGAATTAAAGACGAAATAGTGAAGGATAAGAATGAAGGAATGAAGGATATTACTCCTGCTCATCCACCGCACGTCCTTCCCGCATCCTTCTGAGTCTTTCCATGAGTATCTGCATCCTTAGCTGGTGTTCCTGCTGGCGGATGTGGCGCTCCTGGTGGTGAAGGGCTAACTCCGCCTCTAGTAACCTCAGCCGCGCAGCACCCTCCTCCCGAAGCTGTACCATGCGGGCCCTGGCAAGGTTAGGTTAGGTCGCTGTGAGAAGGGCACTGCCAGGGTCACTTTGAGGTTTTGATTAATTTTGTCTTCATCTTAGAAAAAAAGAAGTTTTCCTGACAAAGTGCAAGAAAATTTGACATTAAAGAAGTTACAATGGAAATATTATACAGGAAAAGAAAAACAATAAAGAAAAGAAGCATGCGTTCGTTATAAAGGAGGCAGGCAAGATAGTACGAGGCGGGCAGCAGAGAGGAAGACAAGTGTTATAAGCAACCAGACAATTAGACAGGTGGATAAATGCGTACTGACATCTGTGGGACGCAGCACTTGTATATAAACAGACAGGCGGTTGAAGGTACAAAGAACACAACTCACATACGAACATACACACTGAAGAAAAGAAGGAAAACATGTAGGCAGAGCTGAAGGGAGAAAGGACAGAGATAGGTCGACATAGGCAGACTGAGCGGCGCCCCAGGAGTGTGTCTGACGGAGGCGAGGGTGGCGGAGGACCTACTTGTGATACTCGCGTTCCCTGGCCTCGCTAGCGGGGGACTGCGTGGCGGGGCCGTTGGCGAGGGGCCAGCGTTGCGGGGACAGCCGCGCCCCCCACCCTGGGAGGAGTCGGGGCAGTGAGTGCTCCTCCTCTGCCTCCTTGTCCTCCTCCACCTCCTCCTCCTCCTCCTCCTCTTCCTCCTGCTTGATAAGGGGGGAGTCACTGCTGCAGGACTCCAGCTGCGTCTCCACCGGCAGGGGGCTGGGGGGCCCTTCCTCCTCTGGTAGGGGAAGCAGAGGAGACACAAGGTCGTATTTTTAAAGGCTCTCTCTCTCTCTCTCTCTCTCTCTCTCTCTCTCTCTCTCTCTCTCTCTCTCTCTCTCTCTCTCTCTCTCGTCAGGAGTGAGTGTTCTCAATGGCCGCGGAGATGTGTGGTGTCCTGAGGGGTGATTTGCACACAGATGGTGAGAAGCCTTGATAAATCATCGCTACAATCACCAACACATCCCCGTAAACCCGCAATAACTTCCACTACAGCAGCTGGCCAAGAAGTAACATGAAATTAACATAAAGACGATGAAGCGCCTGATAGCAGCAGCAGCAGTAGTAGTAGTCAGTCACTGAAGTCTCACTACTACTTTTCTAGACGGCGGCGTGCTCTTTGAGTTCAGAGACGTTTGTCACCAAAATTTGTTTAACCCAAAGGGAGGGAGGGAGAGAGAACAGGAAAGCGAGAGATATTCCTGTGACTGAATTCCCTCTCTCACCTGACCTGTATCTGTCCTCTCCCTCCCTCCCTCTCTCTTCGGCAAAAGCAAATCCTTTGTTTATATTATACGTCTCTGAGTTCAAAGGCCTCTCCACTCGACTGACTGTCCGTATTGTCTATGATAAAGTACTAATCAACATTTAGCAAGCCTACTACTAGTCATCGGGGTAGCAGCACGTATGATGATGGTTTATAATGGGTCGATTCTGAATTTCAACGAGATCTATCTCTTTTGGGTATTGTCAGTCTATGATAGCCTAATTAACATTCATCTTTACTTACATATATAGATAACTTTAAAGATAGAGGGGATAGAAATGAAATAAAGCATGTCACCATTGGTCTTGGTAATACTGTGGTGTGTGTTTACTTGGTAATACGGAGACTCGTATCCTGCAAAATTATAGGCTCAAACAACTACTTCAGCACTTCACTAATCAAATAGTGAAATGAAATACTACTTTGCGAGTGACTGGCGGATTATATACGTAAACTGTATGTAAAAAAGTATGGAAGCGATGATGGCTCGGTGAGTGTCTAATGTTGAATGATCTAGAAATAAAATAAAGGATGTTGACATTGGTCTTGGCAATACTGTTGACATGGTAACACTCGCAGAAAAGGCGCGAACGTTCACTGTGGCTGTGTGAGTAGGCAGCAAAGTGTTGTTGGGTATTTATGTGCATGAACCCTTCCTGTTGATGCGACAATGGCTAGGTGAGTGGCTAATGTTGACCGGTGTGTGTCTGTGCATTGGGCAAAGGCAGAATAGGAGCAGGAAACCATAATGTTTACCCAACCTGGGAACTGGAGTGAGGGAGCCGGTCATTCTCATCATGTAAACAATCCCGTGCGTGCGTTTTGTTTTGTCTCTCATTGTATAATATATCAGTGGTTCTTAATTAAGCCTAATGTCGCGACCCAGAGTTGGGTGGCCAGACCATATCTATGGGTCGCCAAGGGTTTCATAGGATTACATCATTGTGCGTCTTTTTATAATGAATACTTAACGTGCAGTCTGTAGCGACGGTAGGCTGTCTTGAGGGGCCTGGATGGTGGTGGTCGACCCCTGCCCGTGATGGCGGAGGCCAGTGTTTATACTGGCGCAAACTTTTTATTTATTTATTTTATTTTTTTTGTAATGATTGAAAACGTTTATGAGGGTATGGGGGATCGCCATGGCTTATTTGGACAAAATTTTGGGTCGCTGTCAAAAAGAGGTTAAGAGTAATAAAGACGAAGAAGACACTTAACCCAGCCAACTCTAATAAGAGACTGGGGTGACATCCAAGACACCACAGACGGCAAACAAACGCTATAGACAGTGACATCAGTAACTGCGAGGGACAGGACAGTGACATACCCGTGCAGTTGGTGGTGTGTGGAGGCGACGCTGCTGGGGAGAGGTGGAGGGCGGTGGGGGTGGTGGAGGAGGGGCAGGGGGAGGGCCCTTCAGAGAGGCAGGGGCGGCTCTGGGCAGCGGCGGCGGCGGCGGCGGCTGTGAAGGCCTCGTGTTCTCGTTTAATGATTGTGAGAAGGGGCGCTAGAAGATTCCCTCCTCCTCCTCCTCCTCCTCCTCCTCCTCCTCCTCCTCCTCCTGGCTCTTCCTCCTCCTCCTCTTTCTCCTCTCCGTTGTCTTCTCTTCCCCCTCTTTCCTCTTCTGTTGTTTTTTCGTCCTCTGATATCTGCGTGAGAGGTGTATCAGTAGTGACACACACACACACACACACACACACACACACACACACACACACACACACACACCTGCTCCTTCCGGCACTTCTTCTTGGCTCTGAACTTCTCGTCTCGCCACAACACCTGAGAAAAGACAACACCATTAGCTTCCTCTCATCTCACCTTGTCTCACCTTACCTGCCCCCCCCCCC
>CM035177.1:19177267-19192203 GCA_020233015.1 Callinectes sapidus | reverse complement strand
GCTTATTTATTTTTTTCTTAGGTGGGCTGGGTTGGGTTAAATTAGGTTCGGTTAGGTTAGGTTGGTTTTGGCTAGGTTTGGATAAGTTACGTTACGTTAGGTGAGGTTTTGTTATATGACATTGAAGTACATGGGTTTATGTTATGGATTAGTCGATTTGATTGTGTTACTTTTGCTTTGGTATGGCTAGAAGGGATCCGGCCATAAAGAATCTGAACTCATCTAATCACATGTAACTTAACTGATTCAAAATAAAAATAACATAAATTAGTATAATCTAATATAATATCAAACCTTACACATCTTATCTCATCTTTATTGGTATCAAATTTTCAGGTTAGTCTCGTACAATTTTCAACGAATTACTTATTTTTACAAGCACATATTCTGAAGTGTAAAGTGAGGCACCTGTCTGTCTGTCTGTACTCATCTCCTCACCTACCACTCACTCACCTTGGGACCCGATGAGGACAGGTGAGGTCCCTGCCTAACACTGATTAAGGCTCATCACAGGTACACAATATTGCTCCTGTAATTAAGTTTCTCCAGGTAACAAGACACTTGATTAACTCCTTAGACTCTTCTTTATTAGTTTTCTTTCATTTTCTCTCTCAGGTGTCACCTATTTTGTTTCATACCTTTTATTTTTCACAAAAGGCGTAGATTTAAACGAATGCTTTGAACTTTATATATTCTGAGACAAAACCATTTCCCACCATTCTTTTTTTGAAATTATATACATTGGAGGAATAGTTGCGTTAGTGACTTCACCGTCAGTCCTTCTACAGACAGTTCCTTCCTTCGTCAGGCAAAGAAATGAGGTTGGCGGCGAGGCAGGGACAGGCAGGACGGAGCACGGGATGATTAGTGTGTCGCAGACCTAATTACCAGGGCAGATTGGGGCCAGTGGATTAGCTGTTCGTGAGAGAGAGAGAGAGAGAGAGAGAGAGAGAGAGAGAGAGAGAGAGAGAGAGAGAGATAGGGAAGGCTACATATTAGACGCTTCAGCTTACAAGGTTGTCTACGATGTGTGTGTGTGTGTGTGTGTGTGTGTGTGTGTGTGTGTGTGTGTGTGTGTCGGGGTTGAAAGGTGAAAGGGAGGAGGAGGAGGAGGAGGAGGAGGAGGAGGAGGAAATGGGAAGAGGAAGAGAAATGCGGTTACACTTTTACTTTTCATGATAATGATGATAAAGTAGTAGTAGTAGTAGTAGTAGTAGTAGTAGTAGTAGTAGTAGTAGTAGTAGTAGTAGTAGTAGTAGTAAACAGTAAATTATCATATCGGAAGTGAGGTAAGGAGGAGGAGGAGGAGGAGGAGGAGGAGGAGGAAGAAGAAGAAGAAGAAGAAGAAGAAGGAAAAGAAGAAGGAAGTTTGCCACCAATAAAAACAAAACACAAAAAATAAACAAAAAAAATAACCAAAAAATTCTGAATAAATAAACAATGACCCTAAAAAACATAGAAAAAAACTGGAGAAAAAAATAATAGGGACACTCAATGCCTCTGTCAGTCAAAACAACAAAAAAATACAAGCAAAAAATATGCTAAAAATGACCCGAATAAATATAGATAGAAGTAACACCTTGCATGTTAATAATAGAGAAGGAACGAAAGACGAAGAACAAGAAGATAGAAAGAATAGAAGGAAAAATAATGGAAAGAAGAAAGAAAAAGAAAAAAAATAGGTAACTAAATGATTGAAAAGTGAAAAAGAATGAAAGAAAACAATAAAAAATAGAAAAGTGAACACAAAAGAGAGAAAATAGAAGAAAGGAAGGAAAGAAAAAATAAATGAATGAATGAAAACACAAAAAAAAATAAAGAAAAGGATTAAAAATGAAAACAAGAAGGAAAATAAAAGAAAAGAAGTAAAGAAAATGACAAATGAATGACTGAAAACATAAAAAGAACGAAAGAAAAGGATAAAAAATGGAAAATATGAAAACAAAACAGAGAAAACAAGAAAGAAGAAGAAGAAGGAAGAAAAAGGTCAAGAGAGAGAGAGAGAGAGAGAGAGAGAGAGAGAGAGAGAGAGAGAGAGAGAGAGAGAGAGAGAGAGAAACAGACAGACAGACAGACAAACACCCCACTCTAATGATGAATGGTGAATGTAAACAGGTAAGCCCAAACTAGACAGGTGACTCAGACAGGTGTGGTGTGGTGTGGTGTGGTGTGGTGACTTACGCAACACTCACAGATAAGTCTCTGAATATTTTTTGTGCCACATCTCAGTCTAAGGAAGTGATCATTGGCACAGAAAAAAAATGATAAATAATAGTAAGGAGAAATTCTGAGTTTTAAGGTATTTTTTTGTTGATTATGAATTAGAGGTTAACTTCAGCTATTGGTAAAGTGTCTAACTAATTGAACATACGACTGAATAAATAAAAGAGAAGAATTTCGGTGTTTTTGGATTAATTTTGTTGTTGTTTATCAATTTAAGGTAATTCTAAATGATTATCAAACTGTCTAATTAAAGAACAAAATAAATAATGAGAAATTTTGAGCTTTTTTTGTTGATTATTGATAAATTTGATGTAAACTTAGACAATTAATAAACTGTGTGTGTGTGTGCGCGCGCGCTTTGATCTTCTATAAAGGAATACTTTTCTCATAGTCATAGTTTATCAGTTTATTTTTTTAAGAATTATATCAAAATGCAGCAAAAAATACTTCCTTCAATGAATCCTTGACAGCAGACAGTTTCCATCACTTCTCACTCCACCACTGACTAAGCAAGCATTATACTTTCCTCTAATCATGCTATGAGTAACACCAAACAAAAAAAAGAACACAAAAAAATCTTTACTAACACAAAAAAACTTGAATGCCTCACTTTTGAACTCGTTTATTCCACTTTTTTTCTTATTTTAAACCTTTTTTTATAACAATTCTGGTAAAAAATAGAAATGCCTAATATTTCACTAGTCAAATCACCTTCCCTGACATTTTTAGTCATACTTTACATATAAAAAAATGGAATACTTTTTTTCTACTTGTCTAGTTACCTTAAGCCAGTTTTTTTTTATCATTTTCTACAAGTATATATAAGAAAAAACAGGAAAACCTCTTTTTATATAAGTCGAAGTACCTCATCTTATTACACCATTAATATTTTCTACAACATAATCTTCCATAAAGAAAAAGAAGAGAAAAATCATAAGCACTTCATCTCTCAGTATTTGTATATGGATCGTACAAACCTTTACCTAAATCATCATTATTTCCATTACCATAATCATTAAAACTACAAAAATCACCACCCATAAAAAATAAACGTGAAAAAAAAACCTTATACTGACGGTCTCTCAATGTTTACAAGGCGCGGCGGTACTTGAGTCAGGTCGCGGCGAAGTGAGCCAAGTGACGCACGGGAGCATGACGTCACGAGGCGGGGAGGTATAAAAGGAAGCGCACGGGTAGCAAATGCACAGGTCAGCCAGCGTGGTTGTGGCATCAACACTTCTCCTGCTCCCCCAGCCAGCCTCTCCCAGCACCATGAAGACTCTCGTAAGTGGAGACGTGGAGGAGACAATAATAGTGGATAGACACAGTGGATCAGTGGCAGTGTGGCTCAGATACATTTAGGCTTCCCACATGATCCACTTGTCTGATATTGGTGGAGTTTATGGTGTGGCAGTGATGGGCAAAAGAAATAACGCTTGTATTATATCACACTTCTATCAATCACCGTCACTATTCTATTTTATTTCCATTTTCACGTGTTTTTAAGGTGTTTTTGCGGTTCTAATGGTAAAGTGACAAGGTTTCGACGATATTAAATGGAAAAACACCCTTGAAAACCCCGCTAATCATCTCCGTGGTCTGAAAATAGTCGTGGTGAGAGAGCAAGGCGTTTTTCAATACTGAGTAACTCCTTTCCCGTTTTCTTTCCTTCGTGCGGTGTAGAAAACGAGGGTGTGTTGACTCGGCGTTTCTTAGTCACGTGATCCGATGAATAACCGAAAAGTGCTTAATTTTGTGGTAATTTCTTCGTTTTTCATTGTCAAATATCTTAATTCTTCACTTTTTTGGCTGACTAATTGATTTTTTTCTTTAAATTTCAAGTACAAAGTCAAAATTGGCTTTTTTTCGTTTTTCGTTCGCTTGTCTTTACGTGAGAAAATTAAATTACTTATTTTTTCCCACGATTTATCATTAATTTCGGAATTCTTCGCTTTTTCACTCTATTTATCGTCTTTTTCCTGCGGTCAAATTTACTCTTTCACTTCCTGTACTTATTAATTCACCAAATATAGTCAACCGTTTAATAAATCACTCAATCATCACTAATCGCTCATTTTTGTGTATTTGTGATGAAACTGTGACTTTTCTTTGTACAAATTTATGTTTTCTCGGTTCAGTTAACATTATTTCCTTTTATGGGAAGCTTTTGTTAATTAGAAAGTCAATCAGTGAGTCAGTTAATCAGTTTTACTCAATTTCTTAACTTTTTTTCTTAAATTTCTTTCCTCACTCAAAATTCCTCACAAATACAAAACACAACAATTTTCTATTACAAAAGAACACACATACAAAACCATCCATTAAACACATAACCCTCTCCCTCACCCTCTCCCTCTCCCTCTCTCTCTCTCTCTCTCTCTCCCTCCCTCGTTTCTTGCACTCTTCTCCTCCCTTCACAAAACCACAAAGTTATTTCGAACACCTTATTCAGCCCCGTGACTTGCTAATTCTTATCCGGATCCGCTTTTTATTTCACTATCCTCACATCCGTTTCGTAACACTGGTCCGGTAATGCCAATAATTATGTGCCAACTTGTACCCGAGTGCCAAAAAAGGGTGGATAGGTTAGGGTAGGTTAGGGTAGGTTAGGTTAGGTTAGGGTACTTTATATTTCACTTGGTTCCACGGGTTATTTGTTATTATTATGGCTTCATTCGCTTTCTTTAGTAGTGTGGAGACATTTTTACGAGTTTTGGGGTGTGATTAGGTTGTTTTTTATTAGGAACGGTCTATGGAGGTCAGATTAATGGCCAAGGTATGTGAGTTTCTGATCGTTTTCTTTCGTTTAGCAAGGTAATAAAGAAATCAACTAGAAAAAAATATTCCAGGAACTATACTGAGTTGAAAATATAACCTTTAATTCGTCCACTTATAAAGGTGAATGTTCCTTACTAAACTGATGAAGGAAAAAAAGAGAGAGAAATAGAACAAAACACTAATCTAACCCTTATAACTAAGAAGCAAAAGAGATAAAATTCTTTGATACAATAAACGGTAAAAAGAGAAAAAATACCAAGAAATTTAAAAAAATAAATAAAAAAAATCCCTAATTCTAACCCTTAAATCTGGGAAACATAGGAGCTAAAATTCCATGGCTAAGTTACCGTTTTACCTGACAGCACTTCACCTTTACCTGAGCCCAGTTAACACACATAAAAATTATCACAGGGAAGGTCTCAGTGATGCAATAACTTACTCACGCCACTGTCTGTTATTTCTTAAGGTTGCAAAGACACTCAAGATTCACAATGCAGGATTTCAGAATTTTCAATTATTATTTATTTTTTTCTTGGGGGGGGGGGGGTGTTATGTAAAGGATATTGGGTAGAAGTGAAAGTGTTAGCTCTCTCTCTCTCTCATACACACCCAAACCAGACACAAAGTACCCTCAAAACTCACTCAACCCCCCCTCCCACACACACACACACAAAGGGGAGGGTGTCTAGTGGGCTTAGTAATGGCAGGGCAGGAGGCAGGGGGGAAGGGCGTGAGCGAAGGCCGTGGTAGCCGTGGTAGGCGTGGTGGTCTTCCTGTTGTTGTTTGTAAAGTCAAGGTGAAGATAAGTAAGGTGAAACTGTGACACACTTCCTGGCGAGCTGTTTGGTATCTTAGTGGGGAAAAAAATAATAGGAAAAGGAGGAGGAGTAGAAAGAGGAGGAAGAATGAATATGTAGGAAGGAGGAGGAGGACAAAGGGAAGGAAGAATGAATATGTAGAAAGGAGGAGGAGGTGAAGGAAGAGTGAATATATAGAAGGAAGAGGAACAAGAGAAGAAATGTAAGAAGTAATGATGGTGATAAGGACGAGAAGAAGAAGGTAATCCACTATGACGTGAAACAACAAAAAATATATATAGAAAAAAAGAGGAGGAGGAAGAGATGAAGATGGAGGAAGAAGCGAAACTTCCACTTCATACACCAATAAAGGCCACGTAATGCACTAAGACGATATACCACATCATTCCTTCATTCCAGAAATACAAAAAAATTATACACGGTTAAATACACAGGAATGCAATAAGACTACACCCTAAATTCCTTCATTCTACTTCAAACACAATAAAAACCACGAAATGCAAAAGACAATAAACCACATCCCGTTTTCTTTCTCCAGGCCGTTCTTCTTGTCACTGTGTCTGCCGTTGCTGCTTTCACCGTAGTAGCGCCACAGAACGCAGCCTTCGGTACCCCAGGGCAGGCAGCTGGGGCCCCTGCTGCTGCTGCTGCTCCTGCTGCTGCTGGTGCCGGTGCTGCTGCTGCTGGTGGTGGTGCTGCTGGTGCTGCTGGAGGTGCTGCTGGCCCTGGATTCGTTGATTACGGCCCAAAGGTGTATGGTCTGGGAGCTAAGAACCAGTTTGCCCTCCCTCCCAATCCATTCCTTATCCAGAGAGCTGTCGCCGTGGCTAACAGTGTCCCTAATGTTCTTGTGGTGGGTATTGGTGGTGGTTGTTGTTGTTGGTTTGAATGTAAGATTGTCAGGGTTGCTAATAAGAGGGAATGAAATAAGGGTTCTTCTTAGTTTCATCTTAAAACTTCTTTCTATTGTTTTTCATTTTTTGTTATTGTTTGTTCTTCTGTTCTTCTGTTGTTGGTGGTTTGAATGTAAGAATGTCAGGGTTGCTAATAAGAGGGAATGAAATAAGGGGTTCTTCTCAATTTCATCTTAAAACTTCTTTCTATTGTTTTCACTTTTTGTCTTTACAATGTCTTTCTTTTTTCTAATACCTCATCCTTTTATTACTTTTTTTCTAATGTCTCCCTTAAAAATACCCTGTTTTCTGTGACTCGTGTTAATGTCCCTCTCCCTCTCTCTCTCTTCCTCACAGCGCCTGGACTTGAACGGGGAGGTCACTCTCACCAACCAGTACGGACAGGAGGTGGATGTGGTTGACGCTTTTGGCAGGGAAATTGAGCTCGAATATTAAGAAAACCAAACTTAATTCCAAAAACTCCTTCATTCGGTTTAAAAAAAAGATCAATAACTACAAATTCGGTATAAAAAAAAGTTATATATAGCTTTTTTTTGTCTTTTTCTTTCTTTTTTCGGTATTTTTCTTTGCTTTTCTCTTTCGTTTTATCTGTTAGTTCTTGTCTCTCCATTGTTCCGTCTAAGTTAATATGACGACCCCAAAAATACAAAAAAAAAACAACATTCGAACGATGTATAACTGAAATATTTTTTTGTAAATAGCTCATCTCTCTCTTTCCCTCTCCCTCTCTCTCCCTCTCCCTCTCTCTCTCTGTCTATCGTTATCATTATTATTATTATTATTATTGTTATCATCTGCCAAGGCTCATGATGCCCAACCTGACCTAATAACCCAGGAACACGAGCTGCTCTCCCTCCCCTCCCTCCCCCTCCCTCCCCTTGCCATCTGAGGGGAGGGGGGCCAGGGGGGCGGGGCTGGGGGTGCCGGCGTGCCTTCCCCCCTGGGCCCTGGCTGTTCCTCTCCCCCCACTCCCTGTGTGTCCAGGCATCCACTGTGAATAAACGGTGTAAAAAGTATTTCTAGATTTCTGTGTTCCTTTGTGTGTGTGTGTGTGTGTGTGTGTGTGTGTGTGTGTGTGTGTGTGTGTGTGTAGGGAAGAAAGGGACAATGGTACAGAATGAATAGAAGAAGAAAGAGCAATAAAACATGGATAATAAAAGAGAAAGGGATGAATAAAGCGAATAATAAATAGAATAAAACACAAGAAAGAACAATAACACGGATAATTATAAAACTAGAAGGAATCAAAGAGTAGGAAGCATAAGGATAAGTACAATAAACAGAGGAAAGTACAGTAAATATGATAGAAAATAAGGATAAACAGAAAAAAAGACGAAAACACCATAATCTTAAGAGAAACACAATTATAGAGCTAAAAATAAGAGATAAATAGAGAAACAACGAAGAAAATGCTTTTTGAAACAAAAGGATGCTTTTTGTTAGTTAATATACGTGAAAATTAGCGAATCTTTGGCATTTAAATGGATAAGGAATGTAAGAATAAATACAGTAGATAGAAAAAAATGCAATAATGTAGGAAAACAAGACGATCAACAAAATAAATCCCATGTGGTGGCATTTAGATATATTCACGTGACATTTAGTGAATATTTGGCATTTGAAGAGAGAGGGAATGTAAGAATAAATGCCGTAAATAGAAGATAATGCAATAAATGTATGAAAACAAGACACCCAACAAAATAATTGATATGTGGTGTTATTTCATTACATTTACGTGACATTGAACGAATTTTTGGCATTTAAAGAGATAAGGAATGCACGAATAAATACAGTGAGCATAAGAAAATGAAATAAACTTAAGAAAACAAAGCAATCAACAAAATAAATCAATTATGGTGGTTTTTAATTATATATACGTGACATTTAGTGAATTTTTGGCATTTAGAGGAATACGAAATGTAAGAATTCAATAAAGGGAATAGAAAAAAGTGTAATAAATATAGCAAAGCAGATAGTGAAGGAATGGAATTATGTACATTGATGTTATGCAAAATTACGTGACTTGGAAAGAAAGGCGGCCACTGATGATGAGCCAAATCTTTTCCCGCCATTATGGGAACTTGATCATGTGCTTTTTACTGTGATTGAGTTACTACGCAGCACTTTCACTCGTCAAAACAATACCTATTTTTCTTTTTTATTGATTTTTTGCTTGTTTTTGTTTATAGCCTTAATTTATAGCCTCCCTACTTTCATTTCTTATATTATTTTTGGTATGAAACAAGCAAGGAGTGACAGAATTAAAAAAGAAGATTTGTATCAGTTATACTAATTACAACATATTAATATCAACCTTACATCACCACGTGTTCTCTTCTGTTACTAAAAATAGTTCTACACGTGTTCCTTTCTCCTTCCCTGATTGAAAAAAATTTGCTTAGGTAGTTAATCATTAGAAAAGGTTCGGTAAATGTATGATTTGTATGGTTAGTATTAAGAGAGAGTTAATACGATACTTTAAATGTTTCTTAATTCAATGGTATCAAATAAGGAGGTTTGATAGACCTATAAATGGATAGTTAAAGGGTTCCCACAGAATACTGGATCAATTCATGGTAAGCCAGTTTAATTAAAAAAAGATAATTAGATGTAACCAACACAAAACACAATGGATTAATGAACAATGGTGACGAATGGTGAATTTTAATTGCATGTATGTGTGTATGTGTGTGTGTGTGTGTGTGTGTGTGTGTGTGTGTGTGTGTGTGTGTGTGTGTGTGTGTGTTCAACCACGTGTGCTTCAAGTGACCTTTCTCAGACACCTTTCTTTGCCGTGATGTTGTTGTGTTGTCGCGTGTTACATGTTATCCTTAGCAATCAATATGCAACACTCTCCACACTTTATTTTCCTCCGCGGCAGTATTGGATAACAGTAACCAAAGGAAAACATTACATATTCTGCTTTTTTTACTTCCTTTTTTACGATAAACCGCTGAACTTTTGAGAGCTTCGCAGTGGAGTACATCAGGTTTGGTTAGAGTTAGTTACGTCAGATTATATTCAAGTTAGGTTAGGTTAGGTTAGGGTCATATATAGTCAGGTTTGATGATTAAAGGTTAGATATTTAAAGGTTAAACTCCATTGGGTAAGATTATATTAGATTAGGTTAAATAAAGTTGATTTTAAGGCAGGTTAGGTTTGGTTTGGTTAAGTTAGGGTCATATATAGTCAGATTAGATTATTACACGTTAAACTTCATTGGGTTATAGAAAGAGTATATGAGATTAGGTTAAATTAAGTTGGTTTAAGACAGGTTAGGTTAAGTCAGGTTAATTTAGGGTTATATTAAAGGTTAAACTTCATTGGGTTAGAAAAAGAGTATATTAAGTTAAATTAAGTTGGTTTAAGACAGGTTAGGTTACGTCATAATAATAATAAAACTAAATAAACCATAGTTAACTGTAAAACAATAAGTGGGCGAGACTATAAAAAAAAAAAAGTGAGAGTCATTCATAGTATCCTCTAATTTAAACACAGAAAAACAACGAAAAAAAAACGAAAAAAAACATAATTAACAGTAAAACAATAAGTGGACGAGACTAGAAAAAAGGAAAAAAAGAAAGAAAAAAGAAAAAAAGTGATAGTCATTCATAGTATCCTCTAACTTCACACTTTTTGCTCCAGTTTGGTTTGTCTTCCGTCTCAACCCACCACGCTGGGGATCCCTCCTCCTAACTCAGCCATCTCAAAGCATTCCACTCACCAAAGACTCTTAAATACACTCTTTTTAATCATATTTTCTATCTTTTTTCTCGATGTTTGTTTGATTATGTTTATTTATCTTCATTTATCTTTATTTATCTTTATTCTCGATGTTTGTCTGTTTTTAATCACCTTTTCTATCTTTTTTCTCGTTGTTTGTTTGTTTATCTCTATTTATCTTTATCCATCTTTATTTATCTTTATTCTCGATGTTTCTCTGTTTTTAATCACCTTTTCTATCTTTCTTCTCGATGTTTGTTTGTTTACCTTTATTCATCTTTATTTATCTTTATCTATCTTTATTCTCTATGTTTGTCTGTTCAATATACACTTTTTAATCATCTTTTCCATCTTCCTTCTCGATTTTTGTTAAGATTTCGTTGTTTTAGGACTGTTTTGTGGCGTACATCGCAGTGAAAGACTAAAGACAACAACTTCCTTTCATTCACCTAAACATCAGTATACCACAATATCAACACACAGACAAACAGAAAACAAAAACAAAAAAGGGAACACAATAAACCACAATTAACCGTACACAATAAGTGGGCGTGGCTATAAAATATATACAAAAAAGTAGCCATTCTATCTAAACACAACATAGGAGAGAGGAGACAGAGGGGAGGGGTGAAGGGGGGAGGGAACCGAGACGTGTGTGTAGGAGGGGAGAGGGGAGGGGAGGGGAGAAGTGACGTCACACAGGGGGAAGGATATATAAGGGGGCATTTGGGTACGAGTAACTTCAGCGTGGTTTGTGGTATCATCTCCTCACCTCCTCGCCCGCCGTCCCTCCTCCACCATGAAGTGTCTCGTAAGTGGCGGGAAGAAGGATTGGATTCCCTATAGTGGTATTGTAACCTCTTTGGCTTCCCCCGTGATCCTCTTCTCCTCTTCCTGAACCTCCTCCTCTCCACGGCCTTGGTTGTGATTTGCGTGGTGCCATCTTCTCTTACATCTCGTTTTCTTTGGTGTGTGTGTGTGAAGAAAACGGGCAGTGGTTCCCTCCGTCACGTGATAAAAAAGAAAATGGAGTTGGTTCTTCGTTTCTCGCTTTTTTTGTATTAATTTTTACGTCTGGAGAGATTTTCATGTTTATTTCGTTTATGTGTCAGTTATTCGTCTATTCCAAGCAGCCCCAGTCAAAATTTTCGAGTGTTTTTTTATCTATTTCTTTTGTGTCCACGTTTTCTATCATTTTTTACGTCTGGATAATTTTCACGTCTTTATTTCGTTCATGTGTTAGTTATTCGTCTATTCCAAGCAGCCCCAGTCAAATTTTTCCGTGTTTTTATCTCTTCTTTTAATCCAGTCTTCTTTTTTCATGGTTTTTACTGGATTTCTTTCATTTCGCATCTATCATGTTGTATAAATTCTGAACATCATCTTCTTGAACGTTCGTATTATCAGTGGCATCATATTTGTCGCTATTTTTTCTCTCTTTGCGCTACTTTATTTGTCTATTTATTTATTTGTTTGTTTTTATTCGAGTCAGACTAATATTTATCACGTCTGTAGTTTCGTAACGGTAAAGTTTTTTCTCTCTCCCTCTCTCTCTCTCTTTATTTTTATCTGAAGCATTTATGTCCTATGATCATTGTCTTATTTACGTCTCTATGTATATCCCTAATCACGTATTGAGACATAATATACTTCATCTACCAGAAAAAACATAAAAAAACATCAAACACACTTATAATGATCAACAAATTAATTTAAACCTTCTTTTCTCTTAATTTTTACCAGAAACATTTATATCCCATGATCATTATCTTATTCACTTCACTATGTATTCCCTTAATCACATATAAAGACATACTATACTTCATCTACCAAAACAAACTATCAAACACACTTATAATAATCGACAAATTAATCTATACCTTCGTTTTTATCCCCACCACTACTTAAACCAGACTAAAATCCAGCCTGTTTTTTGCCCCTTAAACGCACTTTTTTCCCATGTCAATGCTAACCACTTCAAATTCCTTCCTACACAGATCCTTCTCCTCGCCGTGTCCACCGCTACAGCCCTGACAGTTGTAGCGCCTTTTAACGCATTCGGACCACAAGGACGAACAGGTGGTACTGGTGGTGGTACTGGTGGTGGTGCTGGTGGTGCTGGTGGTGGTGTTGGTGGTGCCCAGGCTGCCCCTACACCAGTCAACTACGGGCCAAAAGTGTATGGAGCAGGTGCCAACAATATCTATGCCTTGCCACCCCATCCTTTCCTCATGCAGAGAGCCATTGCTATTGCCAACACCGTTCCCAATGTCCTCGTGGTGAGTGGGTGGTTCTGGATGGTTTTGGGGTGAATGGGTGGTTGACTGGGAGCTTTGGGGGGTGTATGGGTGGTTTAATTATTGTTTGGATGGTTCTTGAATGGTTGTTTGGGTGAATGGATGGTTGTATTCTATGTGTGGATGGTTCTTGGATGGTTCTTGGGTGAGTGGATCGTTGTCTTGTATGTGTGTCCTCTTAGCGTCTCCTTGGATGGTCTTGGATGGTCTTGGATGGTTGCTTGTATGGTTGTATGGTTGCTTGTATGGTTGTATGGTTGTTTGTATGATCACTTGTATGGTTGCACTTGTATATGATGTCCTATATAGTTATTTGGAGGGTTATATGTATGGTTCCCTGTATGGTTTCTTGTATGGTTGCTTGTATAGTCGCTTGTATGGTTCAGTAGTTGTATGGTCTGCGTGTCTTCTCAGTCTCCTTGTATGGTTGGCCTTGTAACGGTACTACTGGTGATTACATGGTCTGGTGGTGTTGCTTTGTGAACCTTCCATGCCTTCCTTCCTCCTTCACTTTTATTATTATATGGTCGATTATTACTGTGGGATTTGTGTTCTTTGTTTTTGTTGGGGTATTTCTTGGTGTGTTGTGTTTTTAGGAGTGGTGTTGACATGTGTGTGAATTGTTATTAGTAGTTTATTTATGTTTTCTTTATTTATTTCTTTTCTTTTCTTTCTTTTCTTTCTTTCTTTTTTTCTTTCTTTCTTTCTTTCTTTTCTTCCTTTCTTTCTTTCTTTTCTCTTTCGATATGTTTTCTTCTTTCTTTCTCTTTCTTTCTTTCTTTTCCCTTTCAATGTTCTTCATCCTTCGCTTCCTACTTCGCCTCCTTCTCTTCCTCTTTTTCCTCCAGTTTTCAAAGGCTGTTTCGTTCATCTCCCTTCCTTTTTCTCTCCCTTCTTCCTTCTCCTCCACTCCCTCCCTACTGTCTAATATCAACTTTTCTTTTTTTTCTTTTTTTTATTACTCCCTATCCCTCTCTCCCTCTCCCTCCCTCCCTCATTTTAATGTCTCCCTTTCTCTCCCTCACAGCGCCTGGATATCGACGGCGAAGTAACACTCACCAACCAGTTCGGACAAGATATAGACCACGTTGTTGACCAGTTTGGCAGGGAGATAGAACTTGAACTATAAACACACACACACACACACACACACACACACACACACACACACACACACACACAGGGACCCTCTACATGTAATATCTTTAGGGTGGTCAAAATTATACATGGTTAAATCTGTATATAGTCTTCCCTCTCTCTCTCTCTATCTCTATCTTTCTTTTCTGTATTGTTATTGTTATTATTATTATTATTATTACCCAGAATTCCCAGTTTTAGGGACACGAGCTGCTCCTTTCCCTGACCCCCTGGCTGACCTTTGAAGTTTTAAGGGGCTGGTTAGGGGGTCAGACAGGGCTGGCGTGTCCCCCCCCCCCCCTCCTGGTTCCCACACTGTTCTGTTCTACCCAATGCTGTTCTGGTCACTCAATAAACTGATACGAAATTCATGTGGTACTATAATTGTGACCTTGAGTGTGTGTGTGTGTGTGTGTGTGTGTGTGTGTGTGTGTGTGTGTGTGTGTGTGTGGTTATCTAACTGATTGTTTTGTTAGCTGCGTGAGAGAGAGAGAGAGAGAGAGAGAGAGAGAGAGAGAGAGAGAGAGAGAGAGAGAGAGAGAGAGAGAGAGAGAATCATCACTGCAGCAGGTGACGGGGCAAATAGGTAGAAGGGTGGAGAGGTGGAGAGTTGGTGGAGCAGCAGGTGATGGGTGGTGCGAGGGCAGTGGGTGAGGGTGCAGGGGCGAGAGGAGGACGAGAGGAAGGAAGGGCTGAAGAGGGAGGGAGGGAGGGAGGGAGGCAGGGAGGGAAGGGGCCTGGTCTGGCTGGCTGGGTGACGGAGTAATAGTAAGGCCGGTGGTACAGATTACCTCTTATCATTTATCCGCGTCTGGCCTCATCCTTCTAAATGGTCCTCACGGGTCCTCGCCTGGTGATCCCGACCATACAAACCCTCCATTACCTGCCCGGCGCCCGTCAGTCTCCCGCGTTAATTTGTATAATCAAATTTAGAATGTAATTGTACCCCGCAGCAATGTATCATTTCATCTAAACATGTGTCTTTTTCTCTCATTATTAAAAAATGACTCCAGCTTAGCCAGAGAAAACATTCCTTCGGGAGAGAC
>CM035177.1:19146493-19160872 GCA_020233015.1 Callinectes sapidus | reverse complement strand
AGGGGGAAAGTAATCGCGTAAAACAGTGTTGGTGGTCATCATCTGGCGGTGGCGTTCCAGTGGCCAGGCGGCGGCCGATCATGATGATATATAAATGCTATTACTAACATCCATATCCCGCCAGACACCCGCCAGACGCCCACGCCTTGCCGCGCACTCCGCCACACAACACTCGCGATTTTTGCCTCACGCCTCACTCATCTTTTCTGGCTGCACGTCGCCTCCGCAGTAGTTTATTACACCGACACACTCTCAGATGCTACAACACTTGGAGTCCGCAAAGCTACAAGGTTATCAAACACGAGTTACTTCAACACACACACACACACACACATACACACACACACACACACACACACACACACACACACACACGCGATTTCTCTATACACCTCATTCATCTTTTCTGGTTCCCCGCGTCGCCTCCGCAGTTTATTACAGCAAGGTCCGCACTCAGGATTGCTCCGCTCATTTTCACAGCTGTTACTTTCAAAGGCCACAGAGAGAATAAGACTGGTTTCTGAGGGTGCTTCTCCTATAAATTATGCAGCAACCTCCTTCATTTGTCATTAGAACCATAAAAACACCATTGGAAACTTGTGTCATTTTTACGGGAGCCTTTTGAGATAGCGGAGGTGGAGCGCTGAGGTGTCTCTGAATATGGACGTTACAAAACTTCACGCCACACTGTACAGTACACAACACTTCCACTCCACGCCACTCACACTCAATGAAAGATGACTTAATTTAAATCACACACACTTGCGATTTTTCTCTATGCTTCGGTCATCTTCCCTGGTTTCCTCTCCAATAGTTGACTACAGCTAAGGCCAATGATTTTGATTTTTAAGGGGACTGGCAAATTAGTGGGCTTATTTTCATTGTTTTTGTTCCCTTGGCCAGCTTCCCCCTCTCACAGTCCACGCCGCTCGCAGTGTATGAAATATGAGTGTCTTGAATCCATTAAACTTTGTTCTCATACAAAAAGATAAGTAAATACGTACTTTCAAAGCCCACAGAGATTAGTACCCGAGTTCTCAAGGGTGTTTTCCTATATCGGCGGTGCAAAATCCTCGTTCAAATGTCATTATCCTCATGAACGCTGCATTTCATAGACCATAGAGATGAGTATGATAGTTCTCAATGGTGTTTTTCTCATAATATTGGTCCAGAATCATCTTCAGCTTTTTCTTCAAGTCAAATTCTGACAGAATAACAAAAAGTAATGAAATGCGGTTTATTGAAGGTGGCAGTCTCTAAGTAGTATAGTCAGGAAAGGATTATCCAGTTTGAGAAGTGCCTTGAAAGCTTCCTCTTGAAATATTTTCTTTCTTCCTTATGTAATAGAGGAAACTGGCCAAGAAACAAAAAATGTGATTATAAAACAAGCCCACTGAGGTGCCGGTCCCCAAACAAGTTAAGAATATAAATTAAGGCCGCGTCCCCACTAGGAACAAGAAAGCGGGCGAGAGCGAGAGCGAGCCAGGGCGGGTGAATTTGAGTGGCCGCACTAAAAGCGATCTGAGGTGGGAGTTACCATGGTAACAGGTTGCTGCCCGCCCTGTGACTTGACTTGACGCTGACACTTGACGGATACTCATCAGCTAATTGTCTAGCCTACACCTTTTCAGTAATCCTCCTCCAGTGATCTGCTACAAATGCCCCACTACCACTGTGCTTGGTGTTTGATGCATCCCACTTAGAAGAAACCTTGTGGTTAATAAGGTAAAGGAAGGGAATGATCAGCACTTCCAAAGACATCCAACAAACCACTGGTCCACACATTTTGCTCAAGAAATGCAGAATATATTTCAAAATCAACAAAATTTTACGAGCATTTCTGAGTTCTGCAACTACTGCTGTCTCTATCTGACCCAACTGTCTTCTCTAGTGTCTGAGGTGAGATGCAACAGATAACATAGAAACATCTCTGCGACGACGCTCATTCTGACCTGACGAACACTCTCGAGAAAAGTAAACAGTTAACTCTTCTCTCTTTCTCGCTTTTCAACCCGCGGGGGGAAACCATCCTGTGGCCGCTGCCGGTGTGGCCACCTCTAACCTCCATTGGTTGCAGTGTTAAAGTTTCTCGCTCTTGTTCTCGCCCGAGTTTTCGCTCTTTGTGTGGACACGGCCTAAGTCAAAAGGAGACTCCGAGGCTGGTATAGGAGTCTTTTTTCATTGGTTTTCAATTTATTAATTTATATTTTATCAAAACTGTGTGTATGTGTCAATAGGTGCACTATGTAGCTTTGTGTCACTAGAAGCATGAATGAATACTCTCTTACTCTTTCACGGGACGTCCTCCACCACTAACTTCCACTACACAGCTTGTCGAAAGTGGAGGAGGAAAGAGGCTGAGATAATTGGGAACACTTTACTCATCTTTCATTTTGCTTCGTTTCATGGTTTAAAATCCACCACCACCACCACTCTCTGTATTTGAGTCTGTATCCCTGGCAACTTATCAAGGTTATCTCTCTCTAACCTGACGGCGCAACTGCTTCCTTTCCTTAACATCGACACCAAAACTCCTTCCCTCTACCACCTGCTTATTTCTCGCGTTACTCGGCGCCACTATACCGCTGCCTCATGAGTACCGCTGGTGTGAGAGTGATCAGGACAGGGAAGAGTGAGAAAGAGGAGAGGGAAGAGAGAAAGGGAAAGAGAGTGAGCGCGTGGGACAGGTGGGAGAGATATAAGAGTGACAAATGATGGAAGTTATGGTCAGTTTATATTTCTTTTCTACTACCGACTATTACTTTCTTATACAGAGGCAAAGGTAAGAGGGGAGAGAGAGAGCAAGGAGAGGGTGTATGTCTATGCAGATGAGAAGGATGTGAAAATGACCAGTATGGGATATCGTATTTTCTTCTTTTTCTATTTTCAACAACTATTTTCTTATACAAAAGTTGATCTATAGTAACACCAGATACAGATGGCTCCATACATCCCATCTATAGTATATCCTTTGGTTAATTCTTTTGGACCTGTAAGAGGGCTGGCAAATTAGTAAGGATTTTTTTTATCATCTTTTGTTGCCCCTGGCCAGCTTCCCTCTCTTACATGAAAAAAAAAAGTACTTGATGAAACCAGCCTTCCTATACCTTTACTTTACCTAGAGTGACATGAACTTTGGGGATCCTAATAGATAAACATCATTCTCCAGGAATGAAATAGAGGAAGAAACCACGATGGAATGAGAAAAAGAATGAATCGAGGACAGAATTGAAGTGAAGACTGGCAACTCTAGAGATTCCAAAAGGTAGATATCACTGGCCAGGAATGAGTGCTATGAAGTGCGAAGGAATGATGGAATGAGAAAAAAGATGTACGGAGGACAGAGTTGAAGTGAAGATTAGCAAGCGAGTGAGAGTGAAGGAAGGTTGATGGAGTGTTCAGTGGATAGAGGGAGTGGATGAGGCGTGGAGGGGTGGAGGGAGGGGGGGGTGTGGGTGGCCCAGTGGTGCCTTTTGTAGTTACCAGCGCCAGAACAAAACAGTAATTAAGTTTATGGCGGCATCTTGTCCAACTGGGATGTTTTACTGGACCTCTCACTCTCTCCCGCCCTCCTCCTCTCCTCTCCCTACCATTCCTCCATCTCTCTCTCTCTCTCTCTCTCTCTCTCTCTCTCTCTCTCTCTCTCTCTCTCTCTCTCTCTCTCTCTCTCTCTCTCTCTGCTTGGACACAATTTAGAACAATCAAAACAACGAACAAAAATTCTCCTCCCCCTTAATGACTGGACAAGGCGGCGGCGGCGGCGGTGGTGGTGGTGGTGGTGGTGGTGGTGGTGGCGGTGGTGGTGGTGGTGGTGGTGGCGGTGGTGGTGGTGGTGGTGGTGGTGGTGGTGGTGGAGGTGGTAGTGGTTACTTCCTTTCCAACTAAAAAAGAAAGGAAAAAGTCCTGTCTGTTTGTTTCCCCGTCCTCTCTCTCTCTCTCTCTCTCTCTCTCTCTCTCTCTCTCTCTCTCTCTCTCTCTCTCTCTTAGATAGACGACCAATTCCCCGGTAAATTACATCCATTTCTTAATACAACTCCCGGTACTTGAGGCGCCGCGGTGTCGTCTGCGGCAGATGGGATGAGCGGGTCGGCGGCTCCTCAATACTCGCCACACCCAGCCCGCGCCACTCCTCGGGGACACTTAAATGCAAAAATTGCCCACGAATGCTCGCACCACGCACGGACGAAATGAAACGTTGACTGGAAGGAACGAACGAGCGAACGAACGAACGAACCAACGAAGGAAGGAAGGAAGGAGGAAGAAAAAGCAATGTTTGAGGCAAGGACACACACACACACACACGCACACACACACACACACACACACACACACACACACACACACACACACACACACACACACACACACACACACACACACACACACGCTACATGACGCCCACTGAACTAAACAAACAAAATGAAACGTTGATTGGAACAAAGGACTAACGAAGGACGGACAGAGAGAGAGAGAGAGAGAGAGAGAGAGAGAGAGAGAGAGAGAGAGAGAGAGAGAGAGAGAGAGAGAGAGAGAGAGAGAGAGAGAGAGAGAGAGAGAGAGAGAGAGAGAGAGAGAGAGAGAAGTGATGTTTAGGAAAAGGAAGAACAGTGAAACAATAAAAAGTCACCAACAAGAACAAACGAAGAAAAAAAAAGGTGATGTTTGAGGCACACACACACACACACACACACACACACACACACACACACACACACACACACACACACACACACACTCCCATCACAGCATCAGTTAACAGTCCTCGAAATACAGCACAGAGCAGCACGAGAGTCACAGCACCTCCACAGCTTCAGAAATGCTTACGGTGCTCAAGTCCGTATCTGAAAGGCTTTGCTCCTTCACCACGACTATTTTCAAAGGCCAAAGAAATGAGTAGTCTGGTTCTTAAAGGTATATTTCCCATTTCGTAGTGTGGAAAGCTTGTCAATCTATCACTGGAGCCACAATAGATACCCCTAAAACGTTTATCACTTCATTTAGAGACTTTTGACCTCTTCAATACTGGGATATATTTTTACCTTGAATTTTGAGTATGATTAGACGATTTTATTGACCTCAGAAAGGTTCAATGTAGATCAGAAGATTAATGGCGAGAATCTCTACTATTTCATTCCCTACGTGAGTTTCTGGAGCTTTATAAAATCGTCTAATAATAAGAAGAATAAATATGAAAATGTGTCCCAATACTGAAGGGGTTAGTGCTCTGTCTCATGCGCTGTCATTCACTATCTTATATGAAAGCCCTGGTAAAATGACGCATTCTTCTCTGCTCTCTTAGCATGAAAAGAAGGAGGAGGAGGAGGAGGAGGAGGAGGAGGAGGAGGAGGAGGAGGAGGAGGAGGAGGAGGAGGAGGAGGAGGAGGAGGTCAGGGAATATGAGGCAGCGTGACAATTGTTGCTATTTACAGTTAGGACATCACAACAGCAAGATGGGAGTGTGGTTAGTACGTCCCTCTGTACCGCCACGCTATCGCTGCCCTCCACCTCTCCCTTACCTCCCCGCCTCCCTGCTTCCCTACCTCCCCCCCCTCGCGTCGTCCTTCTTAACGCTCACCGTATAAGCACTGCACCCCCTCCCCCTTCCACTGTGCTGCTACGTAAAGACGGGACAGAAACAGGTGTTATGGAGAGAGAGAGAGAGAGAGAGAGAGAGAGAGAGAGAGAGAGAGAGAGGGAGAGAGAGAGAGAGAGAGAGAGAGAGAGAGAGAGAGAGAGGAGAGCAGCCACCTCTCCTTATTAAGAGAGACGAGTGTACACGGGTGACACTCCGCGCCTGGAGGAAGGTCGCCGCGGTGATATATGGGGGGCGCAAGGCAGGGCGGGGCGGGGCGGGGAGGGGCGGGGCGGGGCGGGTGGTGGGGAGATGGAGAGGTAAGTAAGGAGAGGAGGGATCGCCACACCGTGCGGGAAAAAAAGCGAAAAAGAATCGGCAGTGGTCGGAATCCTTCGTCACGACTTCGCTTCCTCCTTGCTGGACAAATTCTTGTGGGATTTAACGCACAGCTTCGCCTCGCCTCGCCTCGCCTCAGCCGTGTGGTGTGGTGAGGTGCGGTGCAGTGCGTTACGGTACGGTGCGGTGCGGTGCGGTGCGGATGCGTTGCGGTGCGGTACGGCGCGGCAGTGTGGCGTGTTTTGGTGGTGTGTATTTTTGATAATCAAGACGCTGCCACCACACCACCTGGGAGAGGCGGCCCATCCAGCGCCATCCAGCGCCATGCCGCGCCCCCAGGCGTCACATTCCTCGCAGGATATTCCTGCGAATTTCCGGACGTGTGGGTGCAGGCACGGGGTCGTGCGTGGGGCGGCGCGCGCGGCGGCCGCCTGCCCTGGCACCGCTGCCTCGTCACGCTGACAGATGGTGACCAAATCGTGACAGTTGCAGATATTTTGCGCACGTTAGATTTCATATTTCAGCGGAGGGTCCGGCCCGGACAAGCCGAGGCCCATCGTCGGCGAGCTACGACGCAGATAAACTCCGCCCGGGACCCGCGACCTCACCCCTTTTTCTCCTGGAATGGGAATGATGGGAATCTGCAGCTCCATAAGAAGCAGCGCTGCCAAGGTGCGACAACCCTCGCGCCACGGGAATATTTATAGACACCACGGCAGCGTCCGCGTCGCCAGAATTTCCTGCACTTTTTGAAGGATGGCTAGCGTTGTTCCTGGGCAGGGAAGGGAAGTGGGGCGGGGCAGGGGCGGTGGATGGCTGGCCCTGTTGTGATATTGATAGTGCTGAAGGAGAAGGGGGAGGAGGGAGCACAGGCCCCCGCCGCCTGTGTTACCCACAGGCGGGGGCGACGATCCCCCGCCTGTTTTATGGCCGCCCTGGCGCCCCTCAGTCCCTCCCGGTGGCGGCAGATTCCGTCCCTTCATCCACCTATTCCCTTCATCAGCCTGGCCCCGCATCCCCCCCGCCTCTCTCTCTCTCTCTCTCTCTCTCTCTCTCTCTCTCTCTCTCTCTCTCTCTCTCTCTCTCTCTCTCTCTCTCTCTCTCTCTCTCTCTCGCTACTAATGACTTGACTCTCTTTGATCCAATGTGACCCACTTTGGTTGCAGCAACATTCTATCTCTCTCTCTCTCTCTCTCTCTCTCTCTCTCTCTCTCTCTCTCTCTCTCTCTCTCTCTCTCTCTCTCTCTCTCTCTCTCTCTCTCTCTGTGTGTGTGTGTGTGTGTGTGTGCTGTGGCTTTTTGATAAGTACACTCCCAATCTAGAGTTTACATAATTATTTCATCTTTAATACTGGACTTCGTTGTTTTGAAAAAAAAGAAAGGAAGAGGAGGAAGAAGGAGAGGACGAGAAAGAAGAGAAGGAAGATGAAGAGGAGGAAGAAGAGGAGGAAGAAGAGAAGGAAAATGTGAAGTAGGAGGAGGAGGAGGTTCTGTAAGCAATCACACATAATATAGTCCAAGTTTCTTCCTCTAAAGGTTTTAAGTGAGATAAGGTAAAGGAATGTTTATTCATGTTTTTCAGTGTCGCGTGACGCGGGAAGAGCGACGTGACTGAGTGCGTGAGTGAGTGAGTGAGTGTTGGGATAGTGAGTGGTAAGTGTCACTAGACGATCAGTCAGGCTGTTGAAGATGGAGTTCCGTCCTTCGCCTCCAGGCACCGGTCTCCAGGTGCTCCCGCCGCCTTTGAAACGCCGCGCCGCCCCGGGCCGCCGCTGCAGCTTCATGTAGTAAACCTTTGTGGAGGGTAACGTTGCTAACAAGTACCGCGAGTGAGGCAGCCAAGCCAGGCGGATCTCCTGACGCAGACTCCTTCCGCCAGAACAAAGATTACATTTGCATTAAATTTTGGTAAAGCTTTGTCAAGAAGGAACAAGTTGAGATTGCTGGAGGTGCGGCGGGCAGTGAGCCGCACCGCCCGACCCCAGGCACCGCTCGCGGCACAGTGCCACCGCCCCGCCGGCCTGCGATTTGTTTACGTGGGAAAAAGTTTCGTACCTGACACCGTCAAAAGCCACATTTTGGTATCAAAGTAATTTTTTCACATCTATTTATTACACCAATATTGAAGATCCCCTCCTTACCCTGACGACCACCGATTATGTCTGTAGCGCCGCAGCGACCAGCCGCGCCCCGGAGCACAACTGCCAGGGCGAGGAGAGGCGAGGCAAGAGCCCTCACCCTCCTGCAGGAGGCGTGCCCCACACCGCCGAGAGACACACTTGTCTCACTCTTGACAGGGAATGGCCTGGACGTGGCACCAAGACCCGATTTGGTGCTCGGGGTGGCCGCCATCAGGATGCACGCGCCGAGCGGTACAAATATCAATAGAGAGACGAGGGAGGCGCGTGGCGCGTGGCTGAGGCAGCCTTCCCCGCCAGGCTGCTGCTGCTGCTGCTGCCGCTGCCAGCTGCCAGCTGCGGGTGGCACTGGCACTGGCACCGGCAGGACATGGGCGGAGTCGTGGCGGCCTGCAGCTTGTCTTGGCCTCAAGCTGCCGCTGAACAGCGACTCAAGCTTCATGCGTTTCAATGGACACGCCATCTATGATTTGCCTAACAAGGTAAGTACAGACCAATTTGGAGGTGCTGGGCGGGATGGGCGCCGGGCGGGTGGTGCACGTGCGCGTACAGTGGGCGGGGCCGGAAATCTGTCCAGCCAACGGTCAATCAGGACGCCGCCCGCCTAAATCCTCCGCCAATCAGAGTGCCCGCCTTGCACTCTTACAGATTTTGGCGGTCTTTATTTTCGTTTTAGAAATTGAATCAGTAGTGATATGGCGTAGTATTTTTGGTTATAGAGACGTTTTGCTTGCAGTCGAAGGGAGTGTGAGGACGCCCTAATGAGGCGCGTGATGAGGGGCGCGTCGGTCACGCCCCGGCGTCCATCGTGAATTATGAAATCTGGTGTAAAGAAGTCGACGAGAGCCGTCAACGCAACAATAAGATTATGGTAATGAAGTGGCGGACAAGTGCTTTAGCGGCTGTCGTAAGGGCGAAAGTTGCTGCGTCTTCCGTGGGATACTCGCCCTTCTCGCCGCGAGGATGCGTCGGAAGTGCTGATTGAATTTCGGCGTGGTTGTAGCAACATGGACGTCCGTGGTGGCGGCGCCCGAGAGACAGTGTGGGTCCGACGGAGTGTTTGGCCGGAGGTGCGTGGTCCCCTCCGCTGCGTGTGCCCGCTGTCGCCGCCGCCACCGCCGTCACCGCCGCCAGCACCCGCCGCCACCCGCGCCGCCCGCCCATCTTAGTCTACGGGGCGGCCGTCTTGTTTTGTTCCTGCACCGTCAGCACAGACTATCGCGTGACTGGAGACAGACATTGTCGTGTCTATGATGCAGCGGGACGTGGCACGCGCGGCACCAACACCCGCCTGTGTCCAGCAGGAGTCAGTTTCCTACACCGTCACCATCACCTGCCGCCGCGGCGTGGACTCGCTCTTATAATATTAATATTATCGCGTCGTTTTCCGTAAAAAGAAAATACTAACCATTGGATAATTTTGTAAATTTCTCCGATCATTTCATTAAAACTTGGAATAAATTTATTTAGTGTGTGAGCAGCCAGTCAGTCAGTCTGTCTGTCTGTCTGTCCGTCAGTCATCCCTGACGCGGCACCAGCTCCACGACCCGCGACGCCCGTGCTGCTCCTTACCGCTCGTCTCCGCCGCCGATGCCGCCGGCCACGACGCCCGCACACAAGCGATAACTGTTGAGGGGCGACAAGAGTGGCAGCGTGAGGCCTGAAGTCACCTGTGGCAGCGGTGGCCAGAGTGACCTGTCGAGGGGCGTGGCCCGGTTGGGTGGGCGCCAGACCTAGTCTGGGCACAGGCTGCTTGGCCTGTCTCGCCCACAATAGATGACCTACGAGGTCAAGTTACCCTGACGACAAGCAACATTTTCCTCTCCCTCGCGAGTCTCGGGAGGGAAGCACCGCAGCCCCCAACAACAGAACAACACGCCGCCACCATGCTGAAGGAAGGCTCCCTCTCCTGCTCAGGCGGCAGCACCAGCGCCTTCAGGGTCGTCACGCCCAAGGACCGAGACAAGGCAGACGGTAGGTACCCAGCAGGCAGTGTGGCGCCGCGTCTTGGTGGCGTAGTGCTGTGTTGTGTTGTCACCCAATTAACCATCTATCTGTCAGCTGCACATTGATTGACGCCTTGGCGGTGTATTTGTGTGTGTGTGTGTGTGTGTGTGTGTGTGTGTGTGTGTGTGTGTGTGTGTGTGTGTGTGTGTGTAATGGCAGAGGCAGGAGGGGCGTGGGCGTGACGCCATATGGTGGAGATGAACAGCGGGGGACACAGTGGCACCGCGAGGGACGGGCGATGCGGGCGGTGGTGTCACAAGGGCGGCTGACTCACACACAGTACAGTAATGACGGACACAACACAAACACACAAACAGCTCCTCCCCGCGGGTGTCGCCACCACAACGCACCTCACCTCACAATTCACCATGACGAGGCGGCCGAGGGAGGAGGAAGGCTACGGTCGGCGCCTCTTACCAGAGAGCCGACGGCCCGGCAGTGTGATGGTAATGGTCGTGGTCGCGCCGCCAAGTGCAGCTCACACGTCACCACGCCGACGAGTAATGAGGGTAAAGGCTGGAAATCGATTTTGGAAAAAGTATCTCTATATAAACACAAAGGCATGGGCGGTGAATATATTGGCGGTCATAGTGTGCTGGTCTGAGTGGCATCTGTCACACTAATTGATTGCAGCAGACGCTACAAATTACGGGTATTTATCGAGCAGAATCTCTAAATAAAATTTGAGGCGTTACAAAAAGTTACCTTCCCCGCACAAAGTCCCTGAAAAGTAGAGTCATAACTAGCCGAGAGGAAACTTTCTGGCAGACAACTTCTGAGAAATACAGGAAGGACTCCCTGGAAGGCTGTTAGGGAAGTCGAAAGTAAACCCTCGAGCGGCGGTACTAATGGCACTGCTGAACACCTCGCCCGCACCAAGGATGCCTGTCGGTAATGTCCATTGTTTCAGTAACCAGACCCGCTCGGCCAGTCTGTGGCGAGCCTAGAGCTGGAGCTGGAGCTGGAGCTGGAGCTGGAGCTGGAGCTGGATGGCTGGATGGCTGGATGGCTGAGTTCACAAGCCACGCGCACCGCACACCACACCAAACACCATCACAAAAGCACAACATTACCACTATAGCTAGCACTCCTGACCGAATAGAAATCTTTCCTAATGTTATCAAAGTAAATTAATACTCTCTTCACCGAAAAAAAGTACTGAGTGTAGTATAGTGTATTGACACCTTTCACCGCTAAGCCGCCCACATCCCACTTTACTTATGGAGCTGAAGCAATAACTAGACTGACCTGCTGCATAGGAACAACGACACGCTGGTGTAGTATTTGTATAATTCCTGTCACAGCGATAATCGAGAAGTTTGTAACGCTTCGCTCTCTGCCAGTGTGTTAGGAGTCTATCTCTCTCTTCTGTGCTAAGTCTTTCGAGGAGCCGAGAATTCCTCAGTGGACAGATTCGTAAGAATCTTGTAAGTTTCCTCGCTCCAGTACGTTATCGTGGCTTCTCTACATGTTACGTCTATGAGTTGGCAGGTTTAATGAGTTTTTAACCTGCCTTGCTCTCTACAAGTGTTCAGCGACTCTCCTCTATGTTAAACTGTTAAAGATACCAAGAATGAATTAACTTACTGGTTTAATAAGAATTTTGCAACCTCCTTTGCTCTCTATTAGTAAGTTACGATGTCAAATCCTCCCTCGGGCAAACAATGTGTCGGTTAGCAGGTTTATTGAGCAAAGGTGCACTTAACAATGAGAGAGCTCTGTTGATGACAATATAATATGTAGAACAGGTGCGCTACTCTTACTTCTCCGCTCGACCACACTTAATAATGTTACCTGTAAGTAAACTTGCTCACCTGCCTCCCTCAAAAAATTATCATCTTCCCTTGAGCGAGTGTGGAAGATAATTGGGTATATAGAAACACTCGCAGTGGTGAGGGTAGAATTATATTTTTCTTGCGTTTTCCTTTTAAATTATACTTTTACGTAAATTTGAGGTCGTTCAGCCGCCGCTATTATGTACATTGCTGTTAACATTTAAACTGATAGTGGAAAATAGTTCATGACTGTAAGTTGCAACACAGTATCGCTCGCTCATGTATAGAAGCAACCAATGCGGGAAGATATATATACCTGGATATATTAATCCCGTAAAAAAAAAAAAAAAAAAAAGTAAAAAAGTACATAGAACCAGTGCCGAAATTTACAGATACAACCATGGCCATTGAAAATAAAAACAGAACCGAAGTTAAATAATGTAGATACAAACATTGCCAGAAAAAAATGACAAGTATACCTTTAATCAGAAGATACAGGTAGAACCAGTCAAAATGCAGAAAGATCAGTTCATAAATACAATAGGCAAGTTCAATGTTCAATAATACGCGCAGAAGCAAGGGTCAAAATTACTGATAGAACCACTGGAGAAAATTCACATAGAACCACGGTAAAAAAAAAGAAGTAATGACACTATAAGAAAAAAAAGAACCACCGTAAAAATACAACAACGATACTACATAATAAAATAAAATTGCTCTTGATTTTTTAAGGCAGAACTATTACCTTTTTTCTTCCTTTATAAACAGAACCTTGATGAAAATATAACCAGAGGAAAAAAATAAAAGCAGAACCAAAATATTCTGGGCTTAAATATTGTTGAGAAAATATATAATCACCTATTTTGTTTGTCTTTAGATAGAACCATTATCGAAAATTAAGAAAAAGAAGAACCAGTACCAAAAAAAATAGAAATCTGTAGCATCACTGCCTCCCCCCCCACACACACACAAAAAAAAAAAAAAAAAAAAAAAAAAAGCACACACACACACACAGGTAAAGTCTGTATCAAATATTCATCCACATTTTACGATAACTTTCCGTCTGGGTTCTGGAAATGTCTCGGAGGTGGAAGCAGCGCCTCTTAACGAAACACTTACTTAGATTTGCCATTCACGAACCGCTGCCTTGAGGGAGTGGACACCTTTCATAAGCAAACACCGCGCATGGCCAGGATTCGAACCCACGTCCTTTTGTAGACACGTCAAGCCTGAACCACTGCACCACTGAGGCTTTCCAGACATAAATCCACACGAATCGCGGTGAAAAGGGGGGGAAAAAAAGTCAATAGCAAAAAATAAAACAACTAGAACCATTGGGCGGGAAAAAGAATATAGGTACACTCCCTTCTGAAAATCCCCTTAAACCCGCCGCCAAAATACCGATAGGAACGCTGGGGCCCAAAAAAACAGAGACGCGCATCACGTCGAGGGAGGGCGAAAAAAACAGATGAAGGCTCTGATAGAATAGAATGCAAGTGACCCCGACAATGAAACGCTGGTAAATTAAATGTTGAAATACGCGTTGAACCGTTGCTGAAAATACGACGTGCCCTGTAGACAGTAGAGGGCAGTACAGCCGCCGCTCCAACACAACTGCTGCTGTAACTGTACTGGGTTATCGCCGCGCAGTTACCGGGAGATACAATACGATTACAAGAGATGATGAAATAAAGAGGGGGAAATTGATGATGGAATGGAAATGAATGGAAAAGTAGAATGAGTCGATTAATATGAATACTATATGAATGCAATGTAGTTTGTCTGTTACTGGGATTACGGTGCCGATTCAGAATAGATTGTGAAACAATTAGGGGGAAAAATGATGATATAGTAATGAATAGATAAATAGAATCGTTCTGTTGATAAATATGAATACATGAATAGTGTATACACATATGTTACCGGGAAATGTAACGCGAGTACATCAGATTATAATATAAAGAGGGAAAAAAATAGACAATGAAATAGTTATAAGCGGAGACATAAAATCAATTAATCAATAGATATGAATACATGAATACAATATAGCTCTGTTACCGGGACATACGGCACCAGTACAGCAGACGGCATGAAACAATGAAAAAGATAATGATGATGGAACAGTAGTACATGCAGACAGATAAAATCAATCAATAAATAAGAATTTACGTGAATACAATGTAATGTTTCCATTAGCGGGGAATGGAGGAGCGACACAATGGCCGCTTGTGAAGGGAAAATAGAAATAATAAAATGATAAATAATCCGACGCCAAGAAGACACACCTGAATGAGATACTAAGAACAAATCAATCAAGATAAGAATTACGATTAATACAATACCTTCTATTTATTTATCTTTTTTTTTACGCTGTATTACTACCAACAATTAGCGCCACACTTAAGAAAGTAGGAAGATAAGAGAAGGTTTAGGAAGTCACCCGGTCATGTGGAAAACACACCCAAATGTTCCTGCCCATCATTGTCACCATGCATGTAGTGTCTGTGTGTGTGTGTCACGTTGGCCCTTGGAGCTCAGCAGGAGTGCAT
>CM035177.1:19030403-19040939 GCA_020233015.1 Callinectes sapidus | reverse complement strand
GTTTACATTTTGGTCCCTTCCGCAATGCAGCTTTTCATCACTTTTCGCTCACATCTTTTCCCAAATATGATCGTTTCCCGCCCCCCCTTAGGGCAGGCCGGGGTTTAAATATTCGCCCCTATTCCTCTACACTTTATTCCGCCCCTCAATTCCCACATTCCCGGCCATTCCGAGCGATGGTGGGTGGAAATAGTAAGGTTTTTTCCCGGAGTTTCAGCGGGTGAACGATAAGTTTCGCACCTTAACGCCGGGATCAATACATTCTGGCGCCAAAGGGAGGGAGTTGCCAGGTGCGCGATAACCGGGCGTCGCGTACGGTAGTCCCCCCCTCCTAATCTCAGTATGTTAAAAAAAAAAAATGAGCACTATAAAAGACGAATAGGGTGATTTAAATGGCACTATAATTTTTGGCGTGTTTTTTTACGCGTATTGGTGAAGGTTAGGTTGAAATGGAGTTAGTGGTTTGGGTTGATTTTATTTATTTATTTTATTTTGTTCCTGCTTCGGGTACGACAGTTGCCAAGGGTACGACGCGAGGGGAGTCAGACAGACAGAGAGAGAGAGAGAGAGAGAGAGAGAGAGAGAGAGAGAGAGAGAGAGAGCAGTGCTGCCAGATGCAATGGCTCACATTTCCCCAAATCTGAGTGCCCAAATTCCCCATTTTGGACAAAATTTCCCCATTTCAAAAAGTTTTGCTTTAATTGAGTTTTTAGTCGAGTTATAGCTAAGAAAATACCAATTTCTTTCTATTTGTAGTATGGACAATAGGATACTGGCATAGCTAACTGAAAGATACAATTATATTCATGCTGAATACACTTTTAATCTGAAAACTTTAGTACAATAATGAAAAACAATCTGTACACTTCTCAAAACTGATCATAACTTTAAACTAAAATGTTGCATTGATTAGTTAAAGATAAGCCTGTATCATATCCATGAATCAGGATGAATAATACATATCAGAGGTTATACTGTTGAAAAGGGGTGCTACTTACAGGGAAACTAAACCAAAAATCCTCTTTCAAATATCGCCTAGAATGGAGCAATCCAACCAATGTTTTAGTGGATGATCATAACTTTAAACTAAAATGGTGCATTGATTAGTTAAACTTAATCCTGTATCATATGCATGAATCACTCTGAATCATACATATCAGAGGTCATACGTTGAAGAAGGGTGCTACTTACAGGGAAACTAAAACAAAAATCCTCCTCCAAGTATCGCCTAGAATGGAGCAATCCAACCAATGTTTTAGTGGAAAGTGAATTTCTCTGCTTGGTCTTCATGCTGTTAACTACTGAAAATATTCTCTCAGCAGCTGCACTTGAATGTGGAAGGCAAAATACACAAGAAACGAAATAAGACAACTGAGGGAACATTTGTAATCCATCTCCTTTTTTCATCTCCGCAATGGTTTGCCAGAGCCTTTCTGTGTCAATACTTTCAGCTACTTCAAGATCTGTATTCCTAAGTAGTCTCCATTCATTATCTATCTCGTTCAACTTATTTTCTTCAATGATTCCTGGAAGTAAGCTGACTAGTGGGGCAATGGATGGTTCACTTTTTTTCAGCACTACTTTGGAATCAATGAGCCTTAGCTGTTTAAACACTGCATTTCTGAAGGGAAACCTTTTACAAATTTGACTCACACTCTCAACCAGAAAGTTTAAACAACGTTTTTGAAACTCCTCAAGACTTGGTCGAGACAAGCCATGAGTGTTTTGTGCAATAGCTGCTGTTACTTTACCTCCCAAGTACATCTCATTTAGAGGTAGAAAGTGTGAGGGGTTTCTGTACTGAACATCTTGAACTGCAGTGTTCTGTAGATGATCCCTTCTTATGTAACAATCCATAATGGTCCTACACACAACAGACACTGAGTCATACATCAAGTGAATCTTTGGCCTCTCAGACTGCATCATCTTGTTTAGGTCAGTAAAAAATTTACGACGCATTTCCCTACTTTATCTTCTAATCCATAGGACTATATAATATATCAGACTATTAAAAAGAAATAATCATACCACAGTAAGGAGTTGAAGTCGGTGTGTCGTGTGGTCCGTGGTGTATGTGGCAGTGAGTGATACAGGCAGCTGTCAGTCTGTCACTACTTACTGACTTGTCTTGTGGACGCGAACTGGACGCGTCCAGCCGTCCACACACTTCCACTCCATTATCACTTGTCTGTTTCCTACTAGTGGCCACCTCTTCATCTTAAAATTATTATATTTCCATAGATACATCCGTTCAAGTTATTATGTATCATATTATTTATTTTGATGTGTTGATGAATTACCAAATTTAGAGAAAATGCTGCTCCACAATGAAAAATCCCCAATTTTCTAGGAAATCCGTAGTCGCTTATGAAAATTCCCCCCAAATGGGCCTGAATTCCCCATTTCCCCATCAACATCATGATTTCCCCAAAACTAGGGAAAATTCCCCCAATCTGGCAGCACTGAAATTTTGAGAGAGTAAGACAGTGCTGCCAGGTGCAGGGTAATTACCCTGTTTTAGGGTAATTTGAGTGCTATCAGGGTAACAGGGTAGAAGTATAGAAAAGACAGAATTTTAGGGTAATTTCGTCATAAACGGGTTGGGGCCGACCATCTCAGGCCCCGAATAATACAGGCGCAATAGGCCTAGGCAAAAAAAAATGCAAAACCCAATGAAATTGATTTACATGTTGAGAGAGAGAGAGAGAGAGAGAGAGAGAGAGAGAGAGAGAGAGAGAGAGAGAGAGAGAGAGAGAGAGACGGGGGGGGGGGGAGGTACTGCACCGCCACGGGTCCGTTTAAAGTTCGTCTTGAACGTGTCACCGACCAGTACGTAACCGGACTAAGGCTTCACGCGGCAGTCACACACACGTCAGTGACGGTCAGTCAGTCAGTGCACTGTGCAGTCCTCAGACGAAGTTGCTGTGTTCGGCCTTACTAACGTTACAACCATGGCCTCACCATGCACCACGCCACCAGCAAAGCGTAAACGTTCGCCCTATAGTCAAAAGTACAGTGAAAAGTGGGAGGACGATGTGAAATTCAAGGGCTGGCTAAGTAAAAGCAGTAAAGGATCACTTTTTTACCATTGCAAAGTTTGCAATTATGATGGAAAAGCAGGAAAATCAGAAATTGAAAGACATGCTGCAACAGTAAAACATGTGAACAATGTGAAAAGACTGGAGAATACAAGGAGCGTACTAGATATGCCATCTGTAAGTGGGTACAGTAAGACAGAAAAACTGGTGAAAGAAGGTGAAATTAGGTTAGCGGCTGTTGTCAGTGAACTTAATCTCCCTTTTACAGCCGTTGATCGCCTTCTTCCTGTGATTAAGGCAATGTGTCCTGACTCTGTCGTAGCAAAAAAATTCAAGTGTGGTAAGACAAAATGCTCGGCAATTGTGAAGAATGTGTTGGGTAGGAAGGAGCAAGATGATTTGCTTGATCTTCTAAGAAACAGTTGCTTTTCGTTGATAGCGGATGAATCAACAGATCGTGGCTGCATTAAACATCTAGCTTTGGTAGCCAGGGTAGCAGCAGTGAACGGTGTGAAGGATATGTTTCTAACGCTTGTTCCATTGGAAAGTGCCACTGCCTCCAGCCTTTATGAACATATTAAGTCTGTGTTCAGAGATGCTGATATACCATACAAGGAAAATATGATAGGCTTTGCTGCTGACGGTGCAAATGTGATGATGGGGGTAAATAACTCCCTTTCAACTCTTCTTAAACAAGACATTCCAAATCTGTTCGTGATGAAATACATTTGTTATATTAAGTTATTTTATTGCTGCCCAGATATATGTCGTAGATATACTCTCTCTCTCTCTCTCTCTCTCTCTCTCTCTCTCTCTCTCTCTCTCTCTCTCTCTCTCTCTATATATATATATATATATATATATATATATATATATATATATATATATATATATATATATATATATATATCACCTGTTTATTTATAAAGGAAAACAAACAGGGTAATTTCAAAGCAAACAGGGTAATGTTAACGGGGAATACAGGGTAATATGGCAACTCGACCGGGCAGCACTGGAGTAAGAAGACAGTGTGTGATGGGACGTCGGGGGGAGAGGTTGTGCGCGATGGACCTCCCTTCCCAAGTGATACTGTTCCCGGTATATTAATTAATTATTGTGAAAGTATTTTTTGTGTGACTTTCGAAAAAAAAAAAAGAAACTCAAAAACTGTGAATTAATTGACTATTTATACTGGAAACTATTATTACTACTATTACTATTATTATTATTATTATTATTATTATTATTATTATTATTATTATTATTATTGCTGCGGTAATAATAATAATAATAATAATAATAATAATAATAATAATAATGATAATAATAATAATAATAATAATAATGATAATGATAATAATAATAATAATAATAATAATAATGATAATAATAATAATAATAGCAATAATAATAATTTGAATTACACTACTACTAATACTACTACATAATCTTCTTCTTCTTCTTCTTCTTCTTCTTCTTCTTCTTCTTCTTCTTCTTCTTCTTCTTCTTCTTCTTACTACTACTACTACTACTACTACTACTACTACCACCACCACCACTGCTACTACCACCACCACTGCTACTACCACCACCACCACCACTACTACTACTACTACTACTACTACTACTACTACTACTACTACTACTACTGTGTGTAAAATGCAAGGAATTATCATCATTATTTGGAAGGGAAGGTGAGAGAGAGAGAGAGAGAGAGAGAGAGAGAGAGAGAGAGAGAGAGGGAGAGGTAACCTTCCCTGAACTATTGTAAAATTTTAAAAAACTGGAAAAAAATTAATAAAATTTCAAAAACTAATTATTGTCTCTTTTTCAACCGTGCAATAATAATAATAATAATAAAAATAATAATAATAATAATAATAATAATAATAATAATAATAAATAAACCATTAATGAGTGTAGATGTGTCATAATGATTATTATTATTGTGATTATTAACCCCAAATTATATATTGTACAATGGTTAATACATAATTTAATTTAGTTTATTTAGTTTACTTGGTAAGGAAGAAATTAATGGAAGGGTAATTAGTAGTAGTAGTAGCAGTAGTAGTAGTAGTAGTAGTAGTAGTGATGGTTCAGTAAATATCCTTTTATTTTGTTTTTGTGAAAGTAGCCACAATAAACTTACCACCACCACCACCACCACCACTACTACTAATAATAATGATAATAATGATAATAATAATAATATGTTAGGAGTGGATAGAAATATGCTTAATAAATAAAAATGCAAACTTGAAAACTTTGTTTTTCGCCAAAATATGGTGCAGCATTTTCATAATACCTGGTCTGTTTTATTGCTTCCTCATTATTACGTCATATTTCAGCTGGTCTTGAGGAGCCAGGGTAGCATAGTTTTTTTTATTATGAATATTTGTAGGTGATTTTTTTTTCACCGGAAATGGGTGAAAAAAAAATCATGATGGGGAAAGAAAAAATCTGCTATATATATTTTGCTCATCATCAAAAAAGATGTACAATAATTATTAACCATATCTACATTTTCTTGAGATGGATGGAAAGGATTGACAATTCATATTTTTCATCATCGGTGTAAATTGTACATATACTTTTATACCTTTAACATTACATACATAGAGTAAACTGTCACTTATTTTTTTTCCTTGCAAAAATCAATTTAATCAATGAATTCTGGGACAGTTGCATCATGAAAATAACATATATATATATATATATATATATATATAGTGTTACGAACCCATGTATGGGGGGGGGACCGTGGCCGTGGGTATGTGTGTATGTATGTGCGTGGTGGGCGTGAGAGTAGAAAAAGAAGCAACGGGTCTGGGACGGGAAGGAGAGAGAGAGGCCGGAGGAGCGACACAAGGGAGAAGGGGGCTTTTGACGATTCAGCAAATAGTTTCTGCCGCCGCCCGGCGACAGGCAGTGAGGGGAGAGAGAGAGAGAAGAGAGTTGGGGCCCAGTGAGGAGGACAGAGGGAAGAGCTGCCTCGCTTCCCCTTGTTCCTGGACAGATATATTCTGACTGCCATGTAATAGTGCCTGTGCGTTGGCAGTGTGTGCGCCTGGACTGTGTGTGCCTAGTTGACATCGTGGAAGCCTGCTGGGAGGCCGTGAATGAGGTGTGAGGTGTGAGGAGGCCCGAGCTGCCGCCTTGCTGTGTCGTCTTGCTGAGCGCGCCTTTGTCATTGTGTGAGGCGTGTCACGGTCCCCCGTGTTACCTGTAGTGCTTGCTGAGTAAACTAGCCAAAGTGAACTCTGTGTGTTTGCTTTGTCCCCCATTTTGAGCTGCTATAGGTACACTTCGCTACACTTGCCCATCCGAACCGTGTGGAAGTTACGCAACCCCCCTATGCCCTGTTGCCCTGCTTGTGCACCGGGAGGCCTGTGTGAACCCTGTGGCCTGAGACGTGCTGCTGAGGGCAGAGAGAGGGTGTGAAGAAGAAGAAAACAGGGGGGTGAACGTAACAGTGGTGTCAGGAGTGGGATAGTTGATGGTGCAAAGTGAATAGCCGAGTGTTGTAGTAGCGGAATGGAGGATGAACGCAGACAACAAGATGGCGGGGAGGGTGCCTCTGTGTCTGTGGGCGAGGCTAGTGACGTCACATTGGCCAGAGAGGAAAGTTCCGCCATGATGGCGATGCTTCAAGCCCTGATGACAGATATTAAAGTGAGAATGGACCAGCATGCGGAGAAAATAGACCAGCAGGCAGTAACAATGTTAGACCAGCAGGCAGTGAAAATGGATCAGCAGGCGGTAACAATGTTAGACCAGCAGGCAGCGCAAATAAAGGAACTGGCGGCAGGATTCACACAGGTGAAGGCAGAGGCACGTCAGTTCACCATAGAACAATGTGACAGCCTGAAAAGCGAGGTGATGACTGAACTGAGGTACATGAGGGAGGAGGCACAGGCGGTGGAACAGACTGTTGTCGCTTGTAGGGAAGAGCTGGTGGCGTTGCAGATGACTGTGCAACAGCAGACCAGCAACCGCGGAGGGCAGGCCGTGGCAGAAGGTGAAGAGGGATCGGTGTGGGTCCCCATCACCTCGAAGTGGAGGCGTGGAAGCATCGAGTCGGAGCCCGCAGACGTGAGGGCTTGGTGTGGTGCGAGCCCGAGACCGGGGAGCGGTGAGCGCACCGACGCAGCCTCTCCGCCACCACACGGCCGGCGGACACCTGCTCCCGCTCTGACTCCCCCTCGCTCCCCACCTCCCCCCTTGGGCACGTCTGGCGGGACTGTGCGGAGGAAACCAGCCGAATTTGACGGACGGGTGGCCTGGGAGGCTTACCTGGCTCAGTTTGAGCTCCTGGCTGACGCTCAAGGCTGGGATGACGCTGAGCGGGCTCTGCAGCTTGTCTCCTGCTTGAGAGGACCAGCACTGGAGGTATTGGCCCACCTAGCCCCAGCACAGCGCATGGTACACACGAGCGTGGTGGAGGCACTACAGAGGAAGTTTGGTAAACACCACCAAGCAGAAGTGTACCGGGCCAGCCTGAAAAGCAGGACGAGGAACCGGGGCGAGCCTCTCTCTCAGCTCGCCCAGGAGTTGGAGACGCTGGTCAGGCGGGCGTACCCAACGGCACCAGAGGACATGGTGGCCGTGTTGGCTCGCGACCACTTTGTGGATGCCCTGCAGCAACGGCAGCTGCAGATCTACATAAAGCAGGCGCATCCATGTGATCTCCAGGAGGCGCTGGCGAGGGCCTTGGAGTTTGAGGCCTTCCTTCGCACTACAGGCGGCGCCCCGGGACCATCTGAACTGCGTTACTCAGAAGAGGTCACCGCCTTACCCCGTCACTTCCGGGCAAGAAGGGCTCAGGCGCGAGAAAATGCTCGCGGGAGGAGAGCGAGCCCTGAGCAGTTCAGAGGAGACTGCTGGGGGTGCGGCCAGCGTGGGCATAAGAAGAGCCAGTGTGGCAGCAGGCGGAGGACCCGTTCGCTGGAGGAGCCACGTCGAATGGTTTTCAAGCCCTGCTGCTGGAACTGTGGCCGGTCCGACCATGTTACCAGTCAGTGCCAGCGGCCTAAGGATGTCGTGCAGGCGGGAAACTCGGCCAGGCTGGGCAACGGGGCTGCATCCCAGCCGGAGGTCCTGGGGCCCCACGGGGAATAAGGTGCCGCCTGACTGCGGCGCCCTCGGCTGTGCGAGTGTCTGGCACAGTGAACGGGCGCCCCGCCAGGCTGGTGGTGGACACAGGCTCGGAGCGGACCTTCGTCAGGGAGGACATGGTGGATGCACGTGGCGTGCCTGAAGCCACGCAGCTGTTGTGTGGTGTCACCGGCGAATGTACTACCATGAGAGGGCCTGTGTCAGTCAACATGGGCGTGGGAGATGTGATGGAGTGCCTGCCAGTCTTCATAGCTGACCTTGAGGACCCATGCTTGTTGGGACTGGACTACCTCACGCGGGTGGGAGCGTGCGTGGATCTCCGAGGGGGAAGGATGAGGGTACGGAACCAAGAGGTGCCCTTGATTCTCGGAGGCGACGCTCAGGGCGTGAGAGGTGATAAGTCCGGGCATGTAATTTGTGAGGCGGCAGAAGAGGCACGGTGTATGCGGGTGAGAAGTGAACAGCCTGCATCCTCGCCTGATCATTCCACGCTTGTTACCTCCACCACCGTGGCGCCGCGTGAAGGGCCACGCCTTGGGGTTGTTGGGGAGAGGAGGATGGCGGAGGAGGCTCTACCTCCCCATGTAGAGGACTTGGCGAGCAGGAGCGCAACTCACTTGTCAGAGGAACAGGCCAGGAAGATGCGTCAGACTCTGGCCCAGTATGCAGATGTTTTCAGTAAGGGAGACATGGACCTGGGCTGCACGTCCTTGGTGAAGCACTCTATATTCACCAGGGACCACCCTCCCATCAAGCAGCCTCCGCGGCGGGTGGCTGGGGCTAAGAGGGAGGAGATGCAGCGTGCAGTGCAAGAGATGGACGCTGCAGGGCTGATTGAGAAGTCTGACAGTCCTTGGTGCTCCCCAGTGGTACTGGTGAACAAGAAAGACGGCTCGAGGAGGTTCTGTGTGGACTACCGTGCCCTCAACGCCGTGACAGTGGTGGATGCGTATCCCCTGCCAAGGATAGATGACACATTGGACGCGCTGTCAGGAGTCCAGTGGTTCTCGACGCTGGACCTGAAGTCTGGGTACCACCAGGTGGAAGTGGAGGAGGAAGACAGGAAGAAGACTGCCTTCTCCTTTGGCCAGGGGCTGTGGCAGTTTAAGGTAATGCCCTTTGGGTTGTGCAACGCCCCGAGCTGTTTCGAGCGCTTGATGGAGCGGGTGCTCGAGGGGCTGCAGTGGAAAGCTGCCCTGGTATACCTAGATGATGTCCTGGTGTTCGGAGGTACCTTTGAGGAAGAGCTGAGCCGGCTGGAGGAAGTACTTCGTCGCTTGAGAGCGGCCAACCTTAAACTGAGCCCTAAAAAGTGTACCTTCTTCCAGCATGAAGTGCCGTTCCTGGGTCACGTGGTGGGACGGAAGGGCGTTTACACGGATCCTCTGAAAGTGACAGCGGTGGCAGGCTGGCCGGTGCCCACTGACGTGACCGGGGTGAGGAGCTTCCTCGGTCTGTGCTCCTACTATAGGCGGTTCGTGCCTGGTTTTGCCACCATAGCAACCCCCCTTGCACCAGCTTACCAGGAAGGGAGCACGCTTCCTGTGGGATGAAGCCTGCCAGAAGGCTTTCGAGGCACTGAAACAGGCTTTGGTGAACGCTCCAGTGCTGTCTTATCCTGACCCGAATCTTCCTTACCTGCTGGATCCTGATGCCAGTGCAGATGGCGTGGGTGCTGTACTGTCGCAGGTAAAGGAAGGGAAGGAGTGGGTGGTGGCATACTTCAGCACCAAGTTCTCCAAGCCCGAGAGGAATTACTGTGTGACCCGTAAGGAGTTGGCTGCAGTGATGAAGAGCCTGGGCCACTTCCCTCACTTCCTGTACGGAGCCAAGTTCACTATCCGGACTGATCACGCCGCCCTCCGCTGGCTGAAGACTCTGAGGGAGCCAGAGGGGCAGCTGGCAAGGTGGCTGGGAAAATTGGAGCAGTACAATTACCAGATTGTGCACCGGGCAGGAAAGCTGCACAGCAATGCTGACAGCCTTAGCCGCCGCCCCTGTGAGCCCGGTTGTGCTCACTGCTCCAGGAGGGAGCCTGTGGTGACGTGTCAGAGGCTGCAGGTTCGAGGGGGGCCCGAGGAAGCCAACGAGCAGTGGAAGAGAGACCAGCGAGATGACTCGGAGTTGGCTCCCGTGATTGCATGGCTGGAAGCAGGGGAAGAACGGCCTGGCTGGGGAAGCGTGTCACCGCAGAGTCCTGTGACGAAGTGCCTGATGGAGCAGTGGGAGACGTTGCGCCTGGAGGAGGGCGTGCTGCATCGACGCTGGGTTGATACTGGGCGAGGAGAGGACCGCTGGCTGATTGTCGTGCCACGGGCTCGCAGGGAGGAGCTGCTGCGGGAAATGCACGAGGGATACACTGGCGGCCACTTGGGCATCA
>CM035177.1:18996641-19013952 GCA_020233015.1 Callinectes sapidus | reverse complement strand
GAGAGAGAGACCTATTCACCTATGTGTTAAAGACGATAATTTGTCGTATGGAGACGTGACAACGCAGCTCACGGGAAAATCCCGCACTCAGCCGGCGCCTAAATGTTCTTCACTGACGGCAACGATTATAGTAATCGAGTCCGGACACGAATCCGCCTGGCCAAGTAATCGGATCCGCGATTATTTATATTTTCGGATCTTGCCCAGTCCTAGTGGTCACCACACCACGGTCGTCTGGTGTGTGTGTGTGTGTGTTTACCTAGTTATATTCAAGGACTGTATTACACAGGGTTCGAGCGGGGCTCACAGTGTCCTGTTTCCATATCTTCATATATCTATATGTTGGTTGCTGTGTGTGTGTGTGTGTGTGTGTGTGTGTGTGTGCTTTATTCTCGGGAAAACTGTTTGTGTTCTGTGGTCCACCATTGATAGCCAGCCCACTTGTATTTTGGTCCCCCCTTAATAGCACAGATATTTCTGGAGTTTTCTACGGTAATCCTGCGACCACATGGTTTCTATTATTACAAAACTCAGAGTTCTCAAATTTCCAGTAAATATACATTTTTGTGAGTTAACTTCAATATCCTTTGTTGCAGTGAGAAGCGCAGCCAAAAATTAACAAATAAATAGATGAAAAATATGATGCAAAACCGCCTTGTTAAAATCTATGAGTTGTCCTTTGATAGACAGTACTACAGTATCTTAGATTCCCAACACGTGAGATAAAAAAAAGAAAAAAGAAAAAAAAGGATGACCACACTATTAAAGAAAACTGTTTACTTCTCAAATTATGATCCTTAATGTCACCTGCTTCATAAGGACATCGAAAGATCAAAACCAATCCACACTGACTGACTGAGAGAAGACCTGTGTGTATGTACTCGTGCTTTCCGCGGTTTCCCGTTCCCATTAGTCCATCCATTACCATTCTTTATAACTGCCACTCAGTCTTCCTTACTCCCACACGGCCTGGTCCTCGCTAAAGCATCCAAGAACAGGTGGAAGTAGTTGGAGCAGTCAGTTGACAGATATCTTGAACATTCTCGTCTTGTCTACTTAGCATTGCCGTGCCCTGCCTTGCCACTCCGAGTCAAGCATGAGTCTTGTTCAGTGCTACAATAAGGGCTGCGGCCAGAAATTTAAGTTGGACGAAAATGGTGAAGGTTAGTGATGTTTGTTTGCGTGTGTGTATTTACCTAGTTGTATTATTCAGGGTTCGAGCGGGATTCATAGTGTCCGTCTCCATATATCCAACATTTCCTTAAATTTATGTATGTTGGTTGCTGTAACAATGTTTTCTATTAGTCCATTCCAAGTATCCACAGTTCTATGTGGAAAACCACTTTATAATGTCCTCTAAAACACCGACTTTTTATTTTATATTTATTTATTTTATTTTTTTATTTTTTTCATCTTCCTCGAGTGCCCTCTCATCTGTCTAGTTTCATCCTCCGTGTGTGTGTGTGTGTGTGTGTGTGTGTGTGTGTGTGTTTCCACTTCTTAATTAAGTCTTGAGTTTTATTGTACATAATTCCATCGCTTATTTTTGTTTATTTATTTATTTTTGTTTGCTATTCCTTGCACTGTGTGTGTGTGTGTGTGTGTGTGTGTGTGTGTGATGTTGTGGTGTTTTGTGTTTATCTTAGCAATATGAAATATGGTAAGGATCTTGATATACCTATGTATAACAAGTTTATTTCCCATTTCCCTACAAACTTCATATACAGAAAAATCTATTTATTTAATTCAGTAAATATTAAGACAAGGTACACCACAATTTACTAATGATTTCTGCTCTTAACCCCTAAAATTACCATATCTAACCAAACCTAGTTTAGATTAGGTAGTGCTAAGTTAGATAGAAGTCTTTAATCCCTTTATTACATACTAGGACACATTTTTACCACAAGTTTTGCGTATGATTAGATTGTTTTATTGAAGGGTCTGTGGAGACCTATAGTATGTGTTATTTATTTATTTTTTTCCATGGTGACTTGTAAGTAGAAATCATGTTTATTCATCATCAACAGATGCATGTGAATATCATCCTGGTGCACCAATCTTCCATGATGCCTACAAAGGCTGGTCATGCTGCAATAAGAAAAGTACAGATTTCACAACATTTCTCAATACAAAGGTAGGAATGTTCAGTGTTGTAGAATATTTACCTCTATAATTCTAAATTTGTTGTTGTTCAAGGAAGCAATACTAATATAAAGTTAATTTGGATTCTTTTACTAATGTTTTACAGTTGCCAGTTGGACCAGACAAGTATGTTCTGTATATATATTTTCTCTCTCTCTCTCTCTCTCTCTCTCTCTCTCTCTCTCTCTCTCTCTCTCTCTCTCTCTCTCTCTCTCTCTCTCTCTCTCTCTCCAGAGGCTAGCAGTCCCACACAGAATGATCCAGGCAAATCATCTGTACATACTCACTCTTACTCACATCATCTACCCTCTTATCTCCACTGGCTCCTGATGGACACTTTAATAGCTTCATTAGTAAAATTTGTACTTATATTATGGTTTATCAGTAGAATGGGTGTCACAACTATCCTGTCAACCTGGTATGACTTTGTTGCAGATTATATATAAATTTTTACAGTAATTTAGTCTCCAGATATATTGTTTTCAGTGGTTGTTTAATGTTATGTTTTCTTTTAACTTAATTAATTCATTAATTGACTTATTTTAATTTTCATATATTAGTATGTATGTACATATGTATTATTATTATTATTATTATTATTATTATTATTATTATTATTATTATTATTATTATTATTATTGCTGTTATTGATGTTTATTCATTTACTTAATTTATTTTTCCATATCTCTGTTATCAGTTCCTTGGCTTGCATCTTCATTTGTATTCTATGTCACCTGTTTGGTTGTACTCAATGTGTCTCTTAATGAAATCTAAGTACAAACATAGATGTTGCTGGAGAGTTTTTTTTGTCATTACTATTTTTCTTTTGTTTTTCTTATGTTAATGCTCAGGCTTAGAACTGGGAAGGGGCCACTGAAGATGTCAGTCCCAAAGAGAGTGATTTAGAAAAAATATCCAAAATTATGGGAAATTTCTTGAAACCTCCTTGAAGGTGTTTGATTTATAAGCTGAAGGGAAGAAATCATGGAAATAGCATCAGAGTTTTATCAATAAAAGTGATAAATATTTATAGATTTGAATATATTAAAATAAATAATTTGAATGATTTGATGATGTGTCGGGTCACAAATTAGGTCATTAGAAGAATATCTTTACTTAATTCAGGAATATGCTTGCCAAAATAATGTAAGCCATTAGTGAAAATTCCTGAAAATAGTATTTAATTAAGTATAATATGGAAATTTCATCAATAGAATGTTTATAGACTGCTGGATGAGTGCATGGCCTCCAGTTGTCATAATTTCCTTGGCATTTACATTGTTCCTGGCATCTTAAGTAGTGATTTTATGTTCTGTAAAGGTGATGTCAGTTTTTCTATCTCTGTATAACACTGCACCATGTATCAAGTGAATGGCCAGACCCTATATATCTTATTTAAGCTCTCTCCATGCTTGTTTGTACCTATTCTGCAGCAATGACATCTACTTTTTTATTTCATCCTATGAAATGGCATTCTTTCCTGCTAGGGATGCACAAAAGGGAAACACAATCCTGAGAAACCACCTGAACCTGAGAAACGGAAGGTTGACCCCAGCACACGGGATGAGGTAATTGTTGTGAAGGCACCCTCCCAAACACCTCAGGCTCTCCCAAGACCAGACTTCAATTCTCCCACCAGCCGACTCCCTGTCACTATTTCACCATCTCTGAAACAGGTACAAGTATTTACTGTGCTTGTTGTGAAGTGTGACTGACAGGGGGTGGTAGAAGTTGTAGAGATGTTGTGTGAGTAGAGTGAGTAGAATAAATCATTAACAAAATAGATCATTAATAATAGATTAAAGGCTCTAGGTTTTTTACTAAGAAATCCCTCAATTGACTGTACATACTATAGATACTTGATGTGTCCTAGTGCAGATAACGTTAGCCACAGGTTATGTTATAAGGTAAGATATTGTGTGAATCATCTCACTAAAAATAATCAATCTTTTAACTGATATTCTTTTGGTAAATTAATCAACTTCAGAGTGTGGATGAATAAACTTAATATTGATGGGATACAGGCAAACTGTCTTGTGACTGAAAGTCTGACTCCCATTACTCTGGAGACCGCCAGGCTCATGATAGAATTTTGTCCTGAGAAATTGTCAATGGTTTGCTAAAGATCTAGATTGTTTTTGTTTTTAAGATATGTGAAATGGACTAATAATTATGAGATAAGTGATTCAACATTATATGGTGAATGGTAATAATATATATAAATTGTTTTCTTTGTATGACCAATATCTATACAATAATTAATTTTTTCCTGTTTTTACTCTTTGGAAGTTTTTATAGATGGTATAGAAAAGAAATTGTATTTAATTTGTTGACAGTGTTCTGTACCTTAAATAACCAGGTAAAAAGTATCAACTAACCCTCTTATTTCCAGTCTTAGAAATTTAGTAATTTTGCTAAATAGCAAGAAGTATGTAGTTTGTCTAGATAGTTTTTGTAGAGTTGGAACTTTCTCCACCAACACTTGCACTAAACAGTATCTTCCTTTTCCTTGTGGCTCTAGGCCCTTGAGAAGAAGGCTGCTGAGGAGAAAAATGAGAACAGTGCTGAGGAAGGGGAGGTAACAGAATCAGGTATCAAGATTGGGGAGAACTGCAAGAATAATGGCTGCAAAACTGTAAGTTTCACCTTCTACAGTGGTAGGCTAAGTTTGTGGTATCTTAATTTTCATATACTGTACTTGATAGCATATAAAATTGCAATAAAAGTCACCCTATACCTTATATGCAGAAGTGAGGTCTCCTGTAGATTTAATTTAGAAAATTACTTCATTGTTACATCTGAAGATTTACACCTCTGTGCTAAAGGGAAGAGTGCTATATGATATTTTTAACCATAACAAGATGAGGGAATTTTGAATGTAAAAGCAGCTTTACTCGATGACATGTTCACTGTATTGCTTACATCTTGGTAGCTGCAGAGTGTATTCTTTGCTTTGCCTTTGTAACTAGGCCTATAGCCATATATTTTTACAGGAATCATTGAGGTTATTTTTACTATTGTGGTTCCTTGTGTTTGGTTACCGCTAGCTTGCTTTAAACATATTAAGCTTAAATACATATATAAGATTATTATTATTATTATTATTAATGTTTTTATTATTATTATTATTATTATTATTATTATTATTATTATTATTATTATTATTATTATTGTCATTATTATTATTGTATTTTCATTTTTTTGTTTCGTTTTGTTCTCTCTCTCTCTCTCTCTCTCTCTCTCTCTCTCTCTCTCTCCATATAAGCCACCAACACATTCCAGACACAAACGGCTTGACAAACTTTCCACAGCTTGCCAATACTTTCACACTCACTGCTGAGGGTCACTAACACCTCCAAGCTTGACTAGCCTAGCCCTGCGCCGCTACCCTTGCCTCCACCCACTGCTATGGAAAGTGGGGAAACGGGAATTTAAACTTGTCTTCATTCATATATTTACCCATTTGTTTTACTTATTTCTTTATTTTTATCTATCCTTTTATTTATTTATCTATTTTTTTGCTACCCAGTTAGTGCTAGAAAAACTGGGGAACTGAGAAACTGGGACTCTTACACATTTGTCTTCATTTTTACACTTATCCCCCTCGCCTTCCTTCTATTTTGTTACTACTGAACCGGACTTTCTTTGCTTATTGCCTCAAATGTTACTACTTGTCAACGTACCTTACTCTGTTTCACTTATTTACCTTATCTTTTTCTTTCTTACTCTAACTTATTACTTATGTACCTTATTCTTGCTTTTTTTTACTGTGTTTTGTTAGTTTTGTACCTTATCCTTGCTTTCCTTAATCTAACTTATTAGTTATGTACCTTATTCTTGTCTTTTTTTTATTCTGTTTGGTTAGTTTTATACCTTTTCTACCCTTTCTTACTTCAACTTTTTACTTATGTACCTTATTCTTGCTTTTTTTTTTACTGTTTTGTTAATCTTGTATCTTACCTTTGCCTTTCTTACTCTAATTTCTTACTTATGTACCTTATGCTTGCTTTCTTTACTCTGTTTTGTTAGTTTTGTACCTTTTCCTACTTTTCCTTACTCTAATTCATTACTTATGTACCCTATTCTTGCTTTCTTTACTCTGTTTTGTTAGTTTTGTACTTTTTCGTACCCTTCCTGGCTCTAACTTCTTACTTTTGCAGTCGTGGTACAGTGGTGAATAGAATACTGTGAGCTAAGTGTTGTGTTAGTGTGTTGCTGGTGTGTTGTGTTGTGTAACTCGTAGAATGTAACTGCACTTTTCTTGTATTTTCTTTTTTTATGGAGCATTTCTTTAATATCTTTTTTATATATGGATGACTATGCAGTTGTTGTGAGACTTCTAAAAATTGTTTGTGTAACTTTTGTTGTACTTTTTTTGTGTTGCGTTATGTTGTGTGTGTGTGTGTGTGTGTGTGTGTGTGTGTGTGTGTGTGTTGACAGTAAAATTTCTAGTAGAATTTCCCATATATACATCTTTTTCATTTTCCTTTCAGTGCAGATGACGTAGCAAAATTATTGTTAAGTTAATAGAAATACTTGAGTTATTCGTGTTGCTTTTAAAATGTGAATGGGTTTAAAAGAATTTTGTTTATTTACCTTTTTTATTTATTTATATAGCTCGAGCCTGCAGTTGTTCTAAGGTGCATAAAAACATGTGTCACCAAACGATATCTTCATCTATCACTTTATTTCGTTCCCCGGAATGTCAGCTACTTTTTTTCGTTCCGTGGGGAGCGCTACAGGATGCTTCCCACACCATCCTTAACTCCCTATCCTTCAATCCCCCCCCTCTCTCTCTCTCTCTCCTCCACCCTAATATTATAAAAAATCTCAAAATTTAACTCTAATTACATTACATTAAAAAAACTACTACCCCAAAATTCCTTACCTACTTTCCTTTCCCAAATGACCCCCCCTCACCTCCCCCCCCCCTCCCCCCTTTTCTCGAAGTCGTGCATGTTTGAAAAAGCAGGTCGTTAGGTTAAGGTCGTCACGCGTTTAATTACCTGTCCCTGGTCGTAATGGCAAGGTGATTCAGTGGGGAGAGAGAGAGAGAGAGAGAGAGAGAGAGAGAGAGAGAGAGAGAGAGAGAGAGAGAGAATATTAATGTATAGTAGGAAAGGAAAGATAAGGAATTATGTCTCTCTTTGTTTTTTTTTCATGGTTTTTAGTCTTTTCTGGTTTCTATCTTTACTGTGATCTTATTTTTGAGTTTATCTTTTTCTTTACCTTCTTATCAATATTCCTTCTCATTTTCATTTATGATCTTACAATAGTGATAGTGGCAAAACTGATCTCGTTTCCGTATTTTCTTATTTCCTGTGCTTTCATTGTTCTTCTTTTCACAATTCTCTAGTAATACAAGGTAATAAGATAAGATACCCAAATTTATCAGACCAACATTGGGAATCCACTTATTTTTCTCATTGTAAGCCATAACAATGAAAAGTAATGAACTCAAAAGAAATGAAAGAGGTGAAAATGAAAAAGAGTGTTGCAGTGTTATTGTTATCGTTCGCTTAAATCCACATGTTACAGTTCCTTTCATTTTTCACATTGCATTCAGTCGGCCAAGCAAATAGTAAAAGTTCAGGAACAGTTGTATGTTGACCTAGACTTTCAAAACGCCTGCAAGTGAGGTCATATTAGCTTTTTTTCTTTCTTTCTCACCCTCTCTTTCCGTGAGTTGTCATGCTGTGTCGCAAACTGCTATACATTAAAAATAGAAATACCAGTTAACTCCTGCATTACCGATCTAATTATTGCCATCCCTTTGAAGTCTCTGTCTCACATTACTATTGGTCTAGCTCTTACCTTATAAAGTTTGTACATAAGGTGAGGTAGACAGGTCATGTGTAGAGACTTTAAGGGTCTGAGGTCACTTACGAGTATTTATTAAAAAAATGTAGTTATTATATCAGACATTTTTACTACCTTTTCCCTGGTGCTGTGACAATCTCCTTCTCTTGCCTCACAATGGGATGATATTGTCTTCCCTTGCTTCACTGGGTTGAGATTGTCTTCCCTCTAGCAAAGGTTAGGTTGAAGAGATGACCATAAAATTTTTACTTCCTATTACTTCATCACATCTGTGGCAAGCTTTTCTTAACATTTTTTACAAGAGAAGGAATTTTCTAGGGAAATCTTACTTCATATCCATCACAACATTTATAAAACTTCTAAATCTCAGTATATGATTAGCTCCTCTCTTCATTAGCAAGGATCTACAGCGCTATACCTTTCTTAACCCCACTTCATAACCACCCTTCTATCCCCCATCCCTTCCCAACTCCCTCCTCTTTTTTTTTTTTTTTTTTTTTCTACTTAAACAATCTGGACTTTTATGGGCTAAAGGAGACCACTGAATGGAGAGCTCCTATCTGAAAGCTCACCCACTTGGAAACTGTTACTTTGAGTGGACCCCCTATCTCCACTCAGACCATAGCCAGGATTCGAACCCATGTGCTCGGAGATCCCAAGGCCTCTAGAGCGCAAGCTGTTCCACTGTACCACGGCAGCCTCTATATTTTTCATGCCCCTTCCCTATCACTTCCATTTCTCTCTGGGACATGTGACCAGAGGAGAGGCAGCAGCACATAAGAACATTTGAAAATTAAAACATCTTGGATCTCGTTAGGTCAACCACACAAAAAACCTTTTTGTCACATTTCTTAACATCACCACAAAGACACCCCCTTCATCCTCTGCTCCTGATCACCTACCACTATTTCTCTAGTCTCTTTGCCTCCTAGTCTCTTTATTTTATTTTAGTTTATTTATTTATTTATTTTTTTTTTCCTGTTTCTCATATTGTTCCTTTCCTATTTCCCACTACATTTCTCTTGTTCATCATCTTCTACCATGCTATTCAACACTGTTATCCATTCCCCCTTAAACTTATCCCTCAATAAACAGCCATTTCAACCTCACCTCCCATTGCGTTCAACACTCTAATTAATAGTGGACATAAACAGACTTTTAATGCATTTCTGAACACCTACACACAGGCGCATTATTCACACTCTTAATAATGATAATAGCGCTACAACATTCAGGGAAAATCACTAATACTAACTATTGTAGCAGTTACTGCTACTACAAACACAATTAAAAAGCCTCACACACTTCCATTCCTCATTCATTCCTGTCAAAACTACAATTTAGACTTTTCATTCGGAAATATACCCAGAATTGCCCCCAAATCTTGGAAATTGAGGTAAATAAGGTATGTGTCTGGGTCCAGTTGCATTGGGGTGGGGGGTTGTGAATGGGATAGAAACATATCACTTGATTTAAGACTCAATCACTCATTTAAGGGTTTTCAGGGGTTATTTCTCTGTTCTTGTGGCTGTTTCAGGCTTTCTCCATTCTCTGACTCTGAAAATAAAAGGCAGTTTAGGTCAAAATGTATGTGCGGGGCTGGAGGAAGATTGGGGTCTGCTGGGCGTTTCTGGCCTTATATATACGTAACGTAATCCATTTTGAAAATCGAAAGAAGAAAGAAGCTGCCCACACTCAAATGTACAATGTTTTTTAATGGGATAAATACCCTAACGAATTGTGCAACAATAAAATCCTCACTCGGCGGGTTAGGAGCAGAGCGCGGACGATCGTGTGATGTTTGTTTACATTTTACGGCGATGCAAAACGATCCAAATATCTACATGGATAAAACACCCACACCAAATTAAGTGACGGATTTTGAATAGATAGAAACACCACTTACCAAGCAGGTAAACAAAACACAAACTCCTTGTCCTATAGAGAACTTTCAACCCCTTGTTTCGGTACCATCAATATTTTGATGGCTAGAAAATGCCTACATAAACATCATATCACAGAAAAGTATTACTTGGATGATGCTTGTCTCATGTTTTTAAGTGCTATATTACACATCAAAACAATCCTAGTATGTTAATAAGAAAAAAAGTTGTGCTTCATAACATGTTTTACTAGTTAGGTTAAGCAGAAATCAAAACACAGGTGGAGAAGATCTCTTTGTGGATTAGAACTAGCTCTACATTCCTATCAATGAATCCAGTAACAAAACAATGCAAGCTCCACTAATAGAAGAGAACAGAGCCTGCTGAAATGGCGAGGAACTTTTTTTGCACCTATTCTGGAGAGTTCCAGCTCCCCTCCCTTTCCCCTCCTGGGCCTTCAATCTCATCTATTTCTACCTCCTCCCTTTCCTGGTACACAGCAAGCCTTTAAATCATCTGGAAACACCTGCAAAACACCTGATAATGCCTTACATATGCAGTGCGGGAACAGGGCCAGGTTGTGGAGGCAGTGTCAGCAGGGCTCATGGCCACTCACCTGGGCAGGGGTAGATCAGGGGGTCATGGATGGTGTTGTTGTATGGTATGGTGTGTGGTAGTACTGTGGTCCCATGCCATGTACTTTGATCCTCTATTAGTAGTTTGACTCAGTTAATACTTTAGGATTGTGGTCAACATTACGCAAACTATTTTTTAAGAAAATCACCTGAAACACTGAATGAAGAATAGTGATATCTATGTATTTGTTATTGAGGAAAGTAAGCAATGTAAATCAGTAAGTTAATGATTAGATGTATGTTGAATAATTATATAGTCAATTATGTAATCATTGTAAGCTTTGATTTTTTTCCTTTTGTCTGTATGTATTTATTATAAATAAATTTTGAATGTGAAGGATGATGAGAAAGGTAAAGAAGCTTCAGTCCTTAGGATGTCGCTAGACTCAGGTGAGGTACAACTACTATGGAGACAGGCCAATGTTGTTCCAATATTTAAGAAAGTGGATAAACGCTTCTGTTCATTTACAGACCAGTTGGTTTATCTTCAGTTCTAGGAAAATTAATGGAGTTTAAAATAACAAAGAAAATCATATATATGTATCTGTAAAGGAATGAGTCAAGTTTGGATCTAGTGAAAGAAATGCTAAAATTAAATTTTTTAATTTTTTTTTATTTGGCTAACACAAATAAAACAACAAAGAGAAAGAGTTATTATGTTCACATCTAATGACAACACACTGACCTAACAGTTACATAGATAACTGGGCACCACAAATTACATGCCTATCTGTACTGGCAGGGTTGCAATGCATAGTGTGTGGTAATCCTTGGTAGCAAGTGTGTCAAGGTGTGTTGTGAGTGTGAGAGAGAAGAAATATGTGGGGGCTGTCACTCCCCCTGCTGCCAGCTGTCTTTGTCCATGTTTACGGATTTTTTCAAATCAATGTTTTGTGGTGTTCTGTTGGCTGTACTGGGGTGAATTGTGTAGAGGTGAATGGTGGGCGGTTTGTGAGTGGGTGAGCTTTCAGATAGGAGCTCTCCATTCAGTGGTCTCCTTTAGCCCATAAATTCCCATAAAAGCCCAAATTGTTTGAATAAAAAAAAAAAGGAGGAAGGAGTTAGGAAGGGATGGGGGACAGAAGGGTGGGTATGAAGTGGGGTTAAGAAAGTACTGTGTCATAGATCCTTGCTAATGAAGAAAGGAGCTAGTCACATACTGAGATTTAAAAGTTTTGTAAACGTTGTGATGTATATGAAGTAAGATTTCCCTAGAAAATTCCTTCTCTTGTAAAAAAAATTTAAAAAGCTTGCCATGGATGTTATGAACTAATATGAAGTAAAAATTCTCTGGTCATCTCTTCAACCTGACCTTTGCTAGAGGGAAGACAATATCATCCCATAATGAAGCAAGAGAAGGAGATTGTCACAGCACCAGGGAAAAGGTAGTAAAAATGTCTGATATAATAACTTTTTTTTTTAATAAATACTCGTAAGTGACCTCAGACCCTTCAAGTCTCTACACATGACCTCTGTACCTCACCTTATGTACAAAACTTCATAAAAAATTGACAGCAAGTGAGATTTCTTTCAACTTGGAGTTCAAAAAGTGGAATGTTTTGGTCATATTTCAATTAGCTGTTTTGTGTCTTCATCAGTGACATACCTATAGCCAGTCATCATTATCTGCCTTTCCTTCCTGTGTCTATCTCTCTGTCATTAAGTATGTTAGTCCTATCAAGTCACATCAACACTGTTCCTCTGTTTTTTCTATGTGTTCTAAGTTCATATTATTGTCTTGCTGTAAATAATTGTCTATGTGATGCTTTGTTATTGTCTAAACTCAGTACTGTCCTTCACTATCATCTGTATAACACCTTTATTCTCCCACACCTGTAAGATGAACATTCAATTCTATTAAAAAGTGTCTATTTCACATCTATTCTCTCTCTTTCTCTCACTCTGTGTTTAGTCATGTCTGTCTACCAGTGTTGTGTCTTGTTATCTGAGTCATGTTGTCACCACTATCATCTCACTTTACTTTCTTCCATCTTTTTCATCATCACTGTCTTAATCAGTAACACTTTCATCACACGAGTCAGTCACATCTTCATTTCCTTCACTCTTCATATTTGTGAAATATTCTTTCCTTAGCCTCTCTTCAAGTCTTTAACATTTCCACCTTACCCTGCCACATATCTGTTGTCTCTTTTACTTCTTCCCTTTTCCCAATTTTACATGTTATTATTGTAAGGCATTGTCAATAAAATATCTATATCTATCTATCTATTATTTCCATCCTGTTTAAGTCTGTCACACAGAACTATTGATGTATCTTTTGTCTCTCCTGAAATGACAAGGAACTTTTTTTGCACCTATTCTGGAGAGTTCCAGCTCCCCTCCCTTTCCCCTCCTGGGCCTTCAATCTCATCTATTTCTACCTCCTCCCTTTCCTGGTACACAGCAAGCCTTTAAATCATCTGGAAACACCTGCAAAACACCTGATAATGCCTTACATATGCAGTGGGGGAACAGGGCCAGGTTGTGGAGGCAGTGTCAGCAGGGCTCATGGCCACTCACCTGGGCTGGGGTTGATCAGGGGGTCATGGATGGTGTTGTGTTGTATAGTATGGTGTGTGGTAGTACTGTGGTCCCATGCCATGTACTTTGATCCTCTATTAGTAGTAGTTTGATTGTGGTCAACATCAGGTAAACTGTTTTTTAAGAAAATCACCTGAAACACTGAATGAAGAACAGTGATATCTATGTATTTGTTATTGAGGAAAGTAAGCAATGTAAATCAATAAGTTAATGATTAGATGTATGTTGAATAATTATATAGTCAATTATATGATCATTGTAAGCTTTGATATTTTTTCTTTTGTCTATGTGTTTATTGCCATCAAAGTTTAAATGTGAAGGATGAGAAAGGCAGCAGCAACAGCAACAATAGTTTGTATTAGTGATTTCTTATGAATGTTGTAGCACTATTATCATTATTAAGAGTGTGAATGATGCATCTGTGCATGGGAGTTCAGAAATGCATTAAAAAGTCTGTTTATGTCCACTGCTAATTACAGTGTTGAACGCAATGGGAGGTGAGGTTGAAATGGCTATTTATTGAGGGATAAGTTTAAGGGAGAATAGATTACAGTGTTGAATGGCATGGTGGAAGATGATGAGCAAGAGAAATATAGGGGAAATAGGAAAGAAGCTGGAAATCAAGAATAAAAATAGGAAAGAAGCTGGAAATCAAGAATAAAAATAGGAAAGAAGCTGGAAATCAAGAATAAAAATGAAAACATTTAGAGACAAGTAGGTAAAGAGACTAGAGAAATAGTGTAAGTTGATTAAGAGTGGAGAATGAAAGGGTATAGAATGTAAGGGGGTAAAAATCAACGAAATAGGAAGAATGAAATCAATTAAAGGTAAAAAAAGAGTAATTCAAGGTGACAATATTTTGTGCAATATTTGTCACCATTATAGGTGTGAACCAGAAATGAAGATGTGTCAGTCTGGCAAAATGTTCTGTTCATACAGCAGCCGTGGCCAACCGAGCTGAGCCGAGCCGCTGTACAAGGGTCGGGGTGGCTACCGGTGGTGACCCACATTCACCACACACAAACCTCCAGTAACTTCCAGTATTGGTGATAAAGAGCAAGAAGCCTCTGGCTGTGGCTCAGGTGTACGATGCTGAAAGGGTTAAGGGTGTGCGCGATGCGGTAAGGACACACAATGGCCGGTTACGAGAGAGACAAGCGGATTCACATCACTGCAATGGTTACGTTAATTAAAACAGCAACGTGGAAGAAATAATGGAGCTTTTGTGTTATTCTTCAACGGACTGATTCGCTTGATTAAAAACAATTATAAGACTATGCAATCAGAACACACACACACACACACACACACACACACACACACAGTTTTTCATAAATTTTTTTGCAGGATAAATACACAAAATCCCGTTTTCTGTTTCCATTGTTGTCTTGTAGAGATGAAATTGGTCTAACAGCAGCTCGGCGTGAAGGAATTTTATTTGTGTAAGGCGCATTCACCACCCACAGGAATTTAGTACGTGTTGATCTTGAGACGTGAATAAAGAATAGCTTGTGATGAATAATAAGTAACGTTCTGTGTTCTCTTGCTGTTTTCCGTCACGAATTACCTAAATCCTACAAACTGGGCATCTAGATTTTATGAGGATTTAAGGTTTAGAATGAACACTAAAGTCACGGTTAGATATTGCTGGAAGTTAACCATGTCAACTTTTCTCGGGTTGTGTGTTCCCTGTCATGAGTTCTCTAATCTCCTTAAAATACCCGTCAGTTGTTAGGCTTTACAAAGAGATTGTCAACAGACAGAAGCCTTAAGGTAGAAGGTAAATACCAAATCTCGTGAAAAAAAAAGGTTGTAATGTAAGATTTTGTCTCGATATACAACCAAGGAGGATGAAATCAATAACTTGCGAGGCAGTTATATGAAATAGTTTTGTGCAATTGATCGTAAAATGATTAAAAAAAAAAAAGTCAATATGACAACTAACAAAAAATCAATTCTACAATATATATGACTGATGGCTCCAAAGAAAAAAAGAAGTTAACAGATCATGCAGAAACAACCACAAAAGCCACAAAAGAAACACAAACACCAATGAACAATGAAGGAAAGCGGAAGTGTGGGTGTTTTCAGTAACGGGTGAAGGCACTTTTTGCAGCTCACTGGTTAGTTTTCAACGTATCTATATAAGCCGATCATTCTTGAAGGTTACATCTACTCACAGGAAACGGCTACCTCATTTGTAGTCCAGTCTTTAATTAAGAATAATCAAACTGCTCTGGAGTGGCGGTTATGCATCGGTGATCACGGAAAGACGGAAAAATTCTTCTTGGGACAAAATCACAGGGCTTAGTTTCAATTTTCCTATAGTGAAAAGGAACTTCATTCTCCAAAGCTTCGGCATCACATCTTGTCTACTTTCAACAAACTCTAATGAATGTTATTGGTGTTTTCTCGAGTGTCTTAACGATTAGGCTATTACTAGAGTCTCATTTGTACTTTCGACAGGCATTAGTAGATGCAAAGTGGGGTATCTGGGGTTTCCACGACTAGTAATAAGGAATAGAAAAAGAACACACACACATAGGAATATCATGAAATACATTTGTGGCCTTTGGAAGTAGTCTGTGTGTCTGCCTCATGTACTATACTACGGGTGGAAAAAAAAAGTATCAGTGCTGTGTGGGAAACATTACTACATAACGAAGGAAATGAAAATATAGTGCGAGACTAGTAGTTGACCGTATTTTTACGATATAATCGGACCGCATATGATACATTATTTTCTTTATCCACAGTACTTTAAGTTCATACAAAAAGAAAGACGATAATCTCTTCAAAACCTGACAAATGATATCTGAGGCCTTTGAAAGTAGTTCCAGTGAAAGCCTAGTGCACTTCCTCAAGACGATAATCCTTTTTCAAACACACGATGCGGTGGGAACAAGAGCCATGGATACGAGTATTACAACAATAGCCTGCCATCTGCCAAGAGTTCCTCCGGATATCAGTGCATTCCGTGCGTTCTTTGACGACACACAGCCCAGTGTCAAGACCACAAAGGAAAGAATATTCTGTTCTGGATTGGAGATGTTATTCGCTACATTACACCAAGGATGCTGAGAATGGGAGGTGACCGACTGGCTGATTGACTAAATGACTGATTCAGGAAAGATGACATATAATTTTCTATAGTAACTTCTCATCAGACATTGGAATGGAGGGTAATGACTGACGGACTGACTAACTAATTGACTGCTTTGAATGAACTGGTATTCTTTCTTAGGTTAAACTAATATGATGGAAAACTAATACTTCATCTTTTAACCACTACGTCCTTCAGCAGAACCTTCAATCACAAGTTTTACTTTTGTTAATTTAAACACTCCAGCGTTCTTGTATCTTGTAAAATAACATTATCTCGTCATTAGTGGTTGTAGTAGTAACTAGTATGAACCGCTACCTTCCTTCATCGAACAAACAGTGATGGAGTATCATTTGAATAAGATACATTTCGATATGCCGTGTATGATTTTTGTATTAACACCATCTAAGTACACGTTACTGTCATTCATGGTGTGTGTGTGTGTGTGTGTGTGTGTGTGTGTGTGTGTGTGTGTGTGTGTGTGTGTGTGTTCCTATTGAACCGCATCAGTCCAACTTCTATTTATAACATACTTTCTATCCTCACATCGTTTTCTTTATGCAAACGCCGCAGCTTTTACTTCTCCCTTGCTTTGTGGTTGAATTTGACCAGGTGGGGCTATAAGTGTGTGTGTGTGTGTGTGTGTGTGTGTGTGTGTGTGTGTGTGTGTGTGTGTAAGAGCACCGTTCATCACATACTTTTTTTTCTTTTTCAATTAACCAACTGATGTAGTAAACGTGGAAAAAATAAACACACAGAAAATACATTCAATAAGTGGCCAGAATACACAAAAGAAACATTAGGAGAAACCTTTTAACCTCTTGCCACTTGTTGCAATGCTTTAAGAAACAATTGATATTACATATATATACGTGTTATAGACACACACCCACAAATATTAACAAACAACACACACATCTGCATTTCTGTTACGTTGCTTTCTATGGATGAACGAAGGTGAAGTCATGTTTTCTGTCACCCGTCACCCGCCACCCACCGCTGCTGTCTGGCTTCCTCCCCCTTGCCTCCTTCCGCCCACTTTCATATCTCCAGCTACAACCAGTCCACTCCTCCTCCACCAGCACCCCTATGAGCTTATGCATTCGTTTGTTTTATAACGGCTAACAAATAAGAGCTACTACGTGAGTCTCACTCGCTGGAGATCTAGGCCGGCTAAATACTCC
>CM035177.1:18987145-18990502 GCA_020233015.1 Callinectes sapidus | reverse complement strand
GTAGTAGTAGTAGTAGTAGTAGTAGTAGTAGTAGTAATAATAATAATAATAATAATAATAATAATAATAATAATAATAATAATAATAATATATCGATACTACTACCACTACTACTACTACTACTACTACTACTACTACTACTACTACTACTACTACTACTACTGCTACTACTACGACTGCTACTACTACGACTGCTACTACTACTACTACTACCACTACTACTACTACTGCTACCACTACTACTACTACTACTACCACTACTACTCTCTCTCTCTCTCTCTCTCTCTCTCTCTCTCTCTGTTTACATTTTGGTCCCTTCCGCAATGCAGCTTTTCATAACTTTTCGCTCACATCTGTTCCCAAATATGATCGTTTCCCGCCCCCCCTTAGGGCAGGCCGGGGTTTAAATATTCGCCCCTATTCCTCTACACTTTATTCCACCCCTCAATTCCCACATTCCCGGCCATTCCGAGCGATGGTGGGTGGAAATAGTAAGGTTTTTTCCCGGAGTTTCAGCGGGGGAACGATAAGTTTCGCACCTTAACGACGGGATCAATACATTCTGGCGCCAAAGGGAGGGAGTTGCCAGTTGCGCGATAACCGGGCGTCGCGTACGGTACTCCCCCCCTCCTAATCTCAGTATGTTAAAAAAAAAAAAATGAGCACTATAAAGGACGAATAGGGTGATTTAAATGGCACTATAATTTTTGGCGTGTTTTTTTACGCGTATTGGTGAAGGTTAGGTTGAATTGGAGTTAGTGGTTTGGGTTGATTTTATTTATTTATTTTATTTTGTTCCTGCTTCGGGTACGACAGTTGCCAAGGGTACGACGCGAGGGGAGTCAGACAGAGAGAGAGAGAGAGAGAGAGAGAGAGAGAGAGAGAGAGAGAGAGAGAGAGAGAGAGAGAGAGAGAGAGAGAGAGAGAGCAGTGCTGCCAGAGGCAATGGCTCACATTTCCCCAAATCTGAGTGCCCAAATTCCCCATTTTGGACAAAATTTCCCCATTTCAAAAAGTTTTGCTTTAATTGAGTTTTTAGTCGAGGTATAGCTAAGAAAATACCAATTTCTTTCTATTTGTAGTATGGACAATAGGATACTGGCATAGCTAACTGAAAGATACAATTATATTCATGCTGAATACACTTTTAATCTAAAAACTTTAGTACAATAATGAAAAACAATCTGTACACTTCTCAAAACTGATCATAACTTTAAACTAAAATGTTGCATTGATTAGTTAAAGATAAGCCTGTATCATATCCATGAATCAGGATGAATAATACATATCAGAGGTTATACTGTTGAAAAGGGGTGCTACTTACAGGGAAACTAAACCAAAAATCCTCTTTCAAATATCGCCTAGAATGGAGCAATCCAACCAATGTTTTAGTGGATGATCATAACTTTAAACTAAAATGGGGCATTGATTAGTTAAACTTAATCCTGTATCATATGCATGAATCACTCTGAATCATACATATCAGAGGTCATACGTTGAAGAAGGGTGCTACTTACAGGGAAACTAAAACAAAAATCCTCCTACAAGTATCGCCTAGAATGGAGCAATCCAACCAATGTTTTAGTGGAAAGTGAATTTCTCTGCTTGGTCTTCATGCTGTTAACTACTGAAAATATTCTCTCAGCAGCTGCACTTGAATGTGGAAGGCAAAATACACAAGAAACGAAATAAGACAACTGAGGGAACATTTGTAATCCATCTCCTTTTTCATCTCCGCAATGGTTTGCCAGAGCCTTTCTGTGTCAATACTTTCAGCTACTTCAAGATCTGTATTCCTAAGTAGTCTCCATTCATTATCTATCTCGTTCAACTTATTTTCTTCAATGATTCCTGGAAGTAAGCTGACTAGTGGGGCAATGGATGGTTCACTTTTTTTCAGCACTACTTTGGAATCAATGAGCCTTAGCTGTTTAAACACTGCATTTCTGAAGGGAAACCTTTTACAAATTTGACTCACACTCTCAACCAGAAAGTTTAAACAACGTTTTTGAAACTCCTCAAGACTTGGTCGAGACAAGCCATGAGGGTTTTGTGCAATAGCTGCTGTTACTTTACCTCCCAAGTAAATCTCATTTAGAGGTAGAAAGTGTGAGGGGTTTCTGTACTGAACATCTTGAACTGCAGTGTTCTGTAGATGATCCCTTCTTATGTAACAATCCATAATGGTCCTACACACAACAGACACTGAGTCATACATCAAGTGAATCTTTGGCCTCTCAGACTGCATCATCTTGTTTAGGTCAGTAAAAAATTTACGACGCATTTCCCTACTTTCTCTTCTAATCCATAGGACTATATATATATCCTAACTCTATCGCAAATATCAGACTATTAAAAAGAAATAATCATACCACAGTAAGGAGTTGAAGTCGGTGTGTCGTGTGGTCCGTGGTGTATGTGGCAGTGAGTGATACAGGCAGCTGTCAGTCTGTCACTACTTACTGACTTGTCTTGTGGACGCGAACTGGACGCGTCCAGCCGTCCACACACTTCCACTCCATTATCACTTGTCTGTTTCCTACTAGTGGCCACCTCTTCATCTTAAAATTATTATATTTCCCTAGATACATCCGTTCAAGTTATTATGTATCATATTATTTATTTTGATGTGTTGATGAATTACCAAATTTAGAGAAAATGCTGCTCCACAATGAAAAATCCCCATTTTTCTAGGAAATCCGAAGTCGCATATGAAAACTCCCCCAAAATGGGCCTGAATTCCCCATTTCCCCATCAACATCATGATTTCCCCAAAACTAGGGAAAATTCCCCCAATCTGGCAGCACTGAAATTTTGAGAGAGTAAGAAGACAGTGTGTGATGGGACGTCGGGGGGAGAGGTTGTGCGCGATGGACCTCCCTTCCCAGGTGATACTGTTCCCGGTATATTAATTAATTATTGTGAAAGTATTTTTTGTGTGACTTTCGAAAAAAAAAAAAAAGAAACTAAAAAAACTGTGAATTAATTGACTATTTATACTGGAAACTATTATTACTACTATTACTATTATTATTATTATTATTATTATTATTATTATTATTATTATTATTATTATTATTGCTGCGGTAATAATAATAATAATAATAATAATAATGATAATAATAATAATAATAATAATAATAATAACAATAATAATAATAATAATAATAGCAATAATAATAATTTGATTTACACTACTACTAATACTACTACATAATCTTCTTCTTCTTCTTCTTCTTCTTCTTCTTCTTCTTCTTCTTCTTCTTCTTCTTACTACTACTACTACTACTACTACTACTACTACTACTACTACTACTACTACCACCACCACTACTACTACTACCACCACCACCACCA
>CM035177.1:18979645-18984645 GCA_020233015.1 Callinectes sapidus | reverse complement strand
CGTGTGCAAGTAGGATCGTTTTAGAGTGAGGAAATAATATAATATAATATAATATAATATAATCAGATGTCTCATTTGTATATAGTAGATCAAAATAAGAATTAGGGTGTAGGATCCTGCCTTGAGGAATTCCAAGGTCGTTATCAATTAATGTGGAAAATTAACCTTTGATTATTATTATTATTATTATTACAGTTTGCTGTTGGGTGTTTGTGAGAGCCATGAGTGGGTGGCACCATGGCACCATAGATTTCATAATGGTACAGCTTATCTAAGAGAATTTTATGCTGAACACTGCCTCCTTTAGCCCATGAATTCCCATAAAATGCCCACTTTGTATTAATAAAGAAAAAATGAATGAATACTGACAAGATTGATCATTTGTCCGATAAAAAGAAGTTTGAAAATATTATGATGGTTATGTCTAAAATCATAATATTAAGTTGGGTTTAGAATGTTATTTTGTTTCTTGATGGCTTGTTAGGAAGTTTTTCTTTCATGAACGATTCCAAAAATTGAGAGGAAATATTGACATTTGAGATTAGGTGATAATTTTGGGGATTATTATTATTAACATTTATATATATATATATATATATATATATATATATATATATATATATATATATATATATATATATATATATTTTTTTTTTAAGTATGGAAGGGAAAGTTTGTGTTGTCATAGATTGATGAGAGAGGAAGGAAAAATATATGACAGTTTTTAGTAATTAGACAGACTGAAATCTCATTTATATTAAAGTTTTGATAGTCTTTAATGATCTTAGAGTACTGCACATCACGTCATAGGCAATAAATAACATGGAATTGTGAAAGTTGTTGTTATTAAATATTGACTTGAGTTTACATGTGACATATTATACAGTAATATACTAGGTACTATTGTATCACTTAGTTCTGGGGTAATTAATACTGCTGCAATAATAGTGAGTATTAAATACCCAGGCTATGACAAGAGGCTTATCTTCTAAACTTTCAAAATCAGACTTATTTCCAATTTTATTTATAATTTTCAATATTTATTTACTTACTATTTCTGAAATTGGAGAAAAAAAAAAAAGAACAATTGATGATAATAGTTAGACTTTGCATCTTTATTGAGTTTTGTGACATAATTACTGTAGTAGCGTTTGTAGAAAGAAAGAATGCAATACTGAACCAAGTTTGTAGTTCTTAAATAGAGAACATTTGTATTATAGTATAGAATTCAGTAAGTCAGTGGAAATTCATTGTATTCTTTTACTAGAAATTAATTATGATGATGTTGTTTTTTAGAGCGAAACATGCATTATATAATGTATAGATCTTATCATGAAAGGAGATGATAAAATGTCATTCCAGTTTTATTTAGACAATTCATTGGTAAATACATTAGTGTTTGAATTTCTTGATTATTCTAAAGGTGATTTTATGTTTGTTGTTCAAATTTAAGTGTAGAGTTATGTTGATAGAAATGATAGGCATATATGATGAGGGAAAGAGTTCAGGGTTTGCATTGTATGAAGGAAAATATTTATAGTAGAAAGATGAGTTGATCATGTTCAAAACGATTAACGTTAAGATGACCACGTATGTATACTAGTGCACCTATAGATGACTTACATACATAACACACCAGTCATTGGATATTTTAAGTCTAGCTGTGCAGGTTTCTTCTATATTAATCATTTATAAAGCTGTAGTCATTGATTAGTTCAAAAGAAAAAAGATCCTTAATAAAAATTGGTTATGCCACCATAACTATCAAGAGAATATAAACATTTGTACGTGATATAAATGTGTGGAAGGCTATTTAGAAAAGTGTTCAATGCATCAAACTTCTTGTGTATTGATGTGATGTGATGTTCATGTGTGTAATGTTTATGTATCTATCACCTGCAGTGTTTACCTCAGAATAATTGTACTCATTAGCATTGCAGTATCTGGAGAGAGGGAGCAAATATCTGATTGTCCGCTAATTTTGTCGATTAATACAAGATCTTTTTTTATCATGTAGAAGGGAGGGTTGGCCAGGGGCAACAAAAATAAATAAATAAAAAAACACCCACCCACTGTATTGCCGGTTCCTGGGAAGGTTCAGGTTTACGAGCCAAAAGAAGAATATAATATACAAGTGTCTTAATACCTGTCTCTGGAAACAGTTCTTCAAGTCATAGGCAGGTGGAAATACTGAAGCAGAGAGAGAGAGAGAGAGAGAGAGAGAGAGAGAGAGAGAGAGAGAGAGAGAGAGAGAGAGAGAATAGTAGTAGTAGTAGTGGGAGAAAGAGATGATGACGATAAAGAAGAAGAAGAAGAAGAAGAAGAAGAAGAAGGGAAAGGAGTAAAGGAGGGCATGGGAGATTGAAAAGGCAATGGTGGGGAGGAAGGGGTGAAGGGATGGGGAGGGAAGGGGAGGGGAGAAGATTTGGGAGAGATGAGGTTCTGTGATCGATCTCTCTGCGTTATTTTTAGAAGCTGAAGGGAAAGTAGATGTGGCGCTTCTTTCCCTCCTTCCTTCTCCTTTCCCTCCTTCCTTCCCTCCATCTCTCTCTCTCTCTTTCTTTCCTCCTTCTCTCTCTCTTTTACCTTCTTCTTTATCTGCAGTCTTCTCTATTTTGTTCTCAGCTTCTTTCCATTTCCACGTCTCCCTTTCTCGATCTTTCCCAAAGTTTTTTTTCCTACCTCTCTTCCTTCCTTCCTTCATCTTTTTTTTCTATCTTTCTTCCATTGTTTTTTTTTTTGTGTGTGTGTGTGTGTTTTACTTTTCGTTTTCCATCTTTCTTTGTTTTCTTGCTTTCTTTGTCTCACTTCTCCAGCTTCTCCTTCTATTTTCTCCCTTAACCTTTGTCTATTCGTGTGTGTGTGTGTGTGTGTGTGTGTGTGTGTGTGTGTGTGTGTGTGTGTGTCCATATCTTATTTTTCCTCTTTATAGTTTTCTTTCATCTATTTGTTCTCTATAACATATTCCTTCCTTTTCTTCTGATAATATTTCCTTTCTTCCTCTTCCCTTTCATCACTTCTTTTTGCTTAAGCTCATTTTATCTCGTTTCTTTTTTCAGCATTTCCTTCTATTTCTATCTTATTCCTTCTTCCTCCATTTCACCCCCCCCCCTCTCTCTCTCTCTCTCTCTCTCTCTTCTCTCTCTCTCTCTCTCTCTCTCTCTCTCTCTCTCTCTCTCTCTCTCTCTCTCTCTCTCTCACCATAACAGTACATTAAAAGGAAAACTCATCCTAGTTCCCCACTTTTCACGAGGCCCCTCCATTAAACAGAGCCATTAGTAGAGGAGCAGGACGGGTAAATGGGCTGCTAAGGGACCTATTTCCCCCATTCACCTGCAGGCGTCCCTTTATACTCTACCCCCGCCCCCCACCACCACCACCACCACCACTCCCCCATTACTCTGGTAGGGAATGGTATTGACTCGTGTGCTGGATGTATAGTGTTTGGAAAGAAAGTCTGGGGAAAAGAAGTAAGAGGTTAAGTTAGTTTAGGTTAGGTTAGGTTAGGTTAGGTTACCTGCAGGCGTCCCTTTAAAGTTACTCCCCCCTCCCCCATTGCTCTGGTAAATGGTGGAGAATTGTATTGACTCGTGTGCTGAATATATTGTGTTTGGAAAGAAAGAATGGGGAAAAGAAGTAAGAGTTTAGGTTAAGTTAGTTTAGGTTAGGTTAGGTTAGGTTACCTGCAGGCGTCCCTTTAAAGTTACTCCCCCCTCCCCCATTGCTCTGGTAAATGGTAGGGAATGGTATTGACTCGTGTGCTGGATGTATAGTGTTTGGAAAGAAGGAATGAGAAAAAAGAAATATGTGTTTAGGTTAAGTTAGTTTAGGTTGAGTTAGGTTAGGTTAGGTTACCTGCAGGCGTCCCTTTAAAGTTACTCCCTCCTTCCACATTGCTCTGGTAAAGGGTAGAGAATTATATTGACTCGTGTGCTGAATGTATTGTGTTTGGGGAGAAAGAATGGGAAAAAAGAAATAAGTGTTTAGGTTAAGTAATTTTAGATTGAGTTAGGTTAGGTTACCTGCAGGCGTCCCTTTAAAGTTACTCAGGTAAATGGCAGGAATTGGACTAACAGGTGTGTTGGATGTATTGATTGGTCCTCGGAAAGAAGGCATGAGGAAAAAAGTGAGGTCCTTATTCAGAAACGCCTTGTCCTCTCACCACGACTATTTTCCAAGGCTGCAGAGAAGATTTGTGGGATTCTGTAACTGTTTCTCTTGTTAATAATGTAGAAATCTTGTGAACCAGTCTCCAGAACAGAAAAAAAACTCTTAAAAACTCGTTTAAATTTAAATACAGACTTTTTTGAATAGTGGAGGTGAAGCTTAGAACTGTTTGAGAATATAAGTGTTTAGGTTAGGTTAGGTTAGGTTAGGTTAGAGGGGGAAAGCATCATTACCAATAAATTTGAAGCTGGTGATGAGATAATTGCTGAAGTATATACAACACCAACTTCGGGAGATTAAGATGGATTTTAAGGCAAGAAATTCGTCTAAGAAATAGTTACAAGCTTAAGAATCTCTATTAAGACGAGCCCTGGTATCTGAATCAACCCCTTTATGTATATTATGAATTGATGTAACCCTCAGTCAGAATAAAATCAATAGAGAGGTGAGACAAAGAAAATACCTGCAGTTTCTAAGGGACCTCCCGTAACGCATCAATAATCTTCAGGTGTATTAATAGCTTCACCTTTGTATATACGACGCCTCCATACCTGCCCCGGCTCATTGATTTCCGATCGCCTGGAGAAATAGGGAGGCGGAGGCATCTGGTCACGTGTCCAATCTTGGGTGAATCAGGGACACTTTGGCTGGTGGTGGTGGTGGTGGTGGTGGTGGTTCTCTCTCTACACACACTCACTCACTGGAAGATAACAAAAAGGAAATGCTTGCTAATGGATTATGAAGCAGACATCAAACAACGGTGTATAGGATGCTAGCTAGGTCACACACACACACACACACACACACACACACACACACACACACACACACAC
>CM035177.1:18718765-18733920 GCA_020233015.1 Callinectes sapidus | reverse complement strand
CTCTCTCGCTCTCTCTCTCTCTCTCTCTCTCTCTCTCTCTCTCTCTCTCTCTCTCTCTCTCTCTCTCTCTCTCTCTCTCTCTCTCTCTCAATTAATATAACAATGTTCGTAATTAGGAAATAGAATTATTACTGTGGATGTCAGCATGATCTTTTCGAGCGCAATTAGTTAACGAGGAAAAAAAGGGAATATAAAAGTAGCTAATCTCATCATTCCTGGGGTGGCCTGGCGGTGATGTGGCGACTGTGCTGCGCCACACTGCAGGTGTTTTAGGTGCTGGGGCTCTTTGGCTCCTTCTCACCCTCTACCTTGGCCTTTGTACGTTATTTGCTGCTTAACCCTTTCAGCACTGGGAAGCATTTTCGTACTTGTTTTGTTTGCTATTGGTTGATTTTGTACAGTTTCAGAAACTTAAGTAGGGATTACAATAGTGCAAACTTTGGATATTAATCTTACTTTCTAGATTCAATAATATCATTTAGTCATACCAAAACTTGCGATAGAAATGTTGCTTTGTACCGAAGAAGTTAGAGTGTCTGTTCATGTTGTTTCTCATTAAATTTTCTATTCAGTTAATCTTTTTTCTTTAGCCTTTCCTCCTAGTGGCAGCTACGTTAGGATTGATATTCATAATCGCTAATCTGTTTTACCATGGCTATTTTCAAAGATCACACAGACGTCTAGTCGGATTCTAAAGAAGACTTATCCTATTGGTGATGTAAAACTCTTACTAATCTGTCTCTGGAAACGTAAGAACATCCTTAAAAAAACAACAGTAGTTCGACAAGATCCTTTTAATGCATTAGGGAGAATTTTATATACATACAGTACATACATTCATTCATACATACATACATACATACATTCATACATACACACACATATATAAAGTCCATAGTAGGGAATTGGTTTGATTGATAGAGCAGCATATTCTTTTTGTTAGTGTTTTGCTTACTTGAACATTTTGACGTATGGCTCTCTTGTTGGTTGGGAAAAAGTCTGTGAAATCCATTGGTGCGCCCTCTTGCTGATTGATAGCAGGTAATTGTGGCTCCCCGATTGCTCTTCTGTGAGACCAGTTATTGTGGCATTCTCAGTCGTTGTATTGCTCTCATAACTTTTTAAATATTTTCACATTAACTACTCAAAAAATATAAAAAATAGAATAAATAAATGTGCGTAACCTGATGCAGTGGTAATTGACCTCCTGCATCTTAGCGACAACGTGGCCCTAGCAAGGTATAGTTTTGTTGATTAGTCCACTGGCTCATACTCAGGTGTACTCGATGACATACACCGCTGTCCGAGTCTTACACAATGGCCATGTACGTACTTCAATATACAAACCAACTCATGCAATATAGGCAAAACTTACCTAATCGACGCATAACACATACCTTTCCAAAAATAAAAGTAGAAAAAAATCATATCTCAGCACACACACACACACACACACACACACACACACACACACACACACACACACACACACACACACACACACACACACACACACACACACACACACACACAGTCGTACCTCAATATACAAAAAACAAGCGGAACATCAACAAATCTTATGTAACACACCCAAAATACATACCTTCCCCGCAAAAAATTGAAATTTCAGAGCAAACATATACAAATTCAACGCAGTTCGACACACACACACACACATACACACACACACACACACACACACACACACACACACACACACACACACACACACACACACACAATACCGGCAAAGGCTCTTCTGGGATTGATGTTCATTTTTCTTGTGTTTCTGCTGTTTCCACGTGTTGTCTTGCCTTTTCCGTGTTTTACTCTTCAGCTTCCATGTGTTGGTGTAGAAATTCATGTGTTTCTTGGCAACTTCTTATATATTTGTTTCTGAAGAATATTTATTTGTTTCAGCACCTTTGTTCCTCTAAAATTAAATGATTCAGTGGTGACCTTTTAGGCATAGAACAATGTGGAAAATGTGGAGATTTGTTCGTTTTTTTTGTTATTTTCTATTTTTCTTCTCTGATCTGGTATTCTCCAATTTTTGTAGCATTGTTTTTTCGAGTCAGGCACCATTTTTTTTTTTTTTACTCACACTTTTCGATGTATAGGGGAAATATGTTTGCGTTCTAAGCCGCACTGGGAATAGTTTCGAAAGAAAAAAAATACACAAAAAACGACAAAAATACGTGTATTTCATGGAGAGAACAAGAAAGAATGAAGGAAAGGGAAAAAAAGAGCGAAAAACTCCAGTATTGAAGAGGAAATGTGTTTCTCTCAGCTAGAAAGAGCGATTGTTATTCATTCTTCACAACATTTCCACCAGACATTTTCCAACATGTTCCCCCCACCCTTCCATGTAGCCCTTCCCATCGCCACCATCACCACCACCACCACCAAGTTGTTGTTCTTGTTGTTGTTGGTAAAGGTGATGATGGTGGTGGTGGTGGTGGTGGTGGTGGTGGTGGTAGTGGTAGTTCTGCTTTGTGTGGTGTTAGTTGTGGCTGCATCGGTGACTCTCTTGACGCTTGGGGCGGCAAACTGTGGTGTGATGATTTCTGGGATACAAGAGAAAACACACACATACGCACACACACACACACACACACACACACACACACACACACACACACACACACACACACACACACACACACACACACACACACGCACACACACACTACAAACACACACATACACACCGTCCCTTCAGCACAGCAAGCTGGGGACAAAGGAACATATAATGCTTTTAACTTAGAATATAGTACTGAGAATAAGAATGCTGGAGTGTGTGTGTGTGTGTGTGTGTGTGTGTGTATGTGTGTGTGTGTGTGTGTGTGTGTGTGTGTGTGTGTGTGGCTCGTTCTCCAAGTTATTGAACGGCTCCATGTTTCTGAACCGCTGGGTTTCCTTTGCTAATGTCCAATAGTATCCGATATTGAGTTTGGCCTCGAAAGTTCCTAGTGTCTCCCTTTTACGGCTGCTTCTGTCTCCCCATGAGCGTCGGCGGCGGAGCATTAGAGCATGTCACTCGTCCTGTCCGTGTGCCAGACAATATCCTTGATCGTTTCCTGGACAGCTAATGCAACTTTCACTATCACGGGTGTCATCGCCATCCCGAAGGTGAAATGTTAAATGTTATTTTCTTTTTCCCAGACGGTGCAGTTAGTTGTCTCAGCGTTCAATCTGGCCAGACAATGTGCATTTTTAGTGTTATTATATCGGCATTGCGAGGTGATCGTCATTTTAGTGCAAAGGTTTGGAAAATGTAATGAGAGGTGAACTTTTCCGTTTATTTTTATTTTTTTTTTGCTGGTAACAATTGCATATTTTTGCTCTTTCACCGTTGCAGTGGGAGAATAAATCGTTGCCAGAGCCTATCCTACCACATCCCCTCCCTCTTTCTTTTTTTTGAAGTCTTTTTTCTTCCCATGAGGTGAGGAGAGGGAGTAAGGATCCGATCGACACGAGAACTTTAGAAGCAAGATAGATGGAAGGCAAATTTAAACTTTTATGAGTAACTGCAGATTTCTTTTATTACTTCCTGCTGGGTTGGATCGGGTGGGGTGGGGTGGGGTGGGGTGGGGTGGGTAAGTGTAAATCATTGTGCGGTAATACATTCACCTCTAAGAAGTTTTGTTACATGTCCTGTTGGGCCCCCAGTGAGACTCAGGTTTCCCGGCGCCGTGTCCTGCGAGCCTCCATGTCCACACCCGGTGCAGCAGACTCCCCAGCAACCCAAAACGTGACCCAGGAATTTTTATGTGTATTTACGGCCTTCATTCATCACTCTGTCCTCCCTTCCCCCCCTCCCCCACTGCCTCTCTGCTCCCTGTGACCCCCGTGCTTTCCATATTCCTTCTCCTTCCTGTCCTATTGTAGCTTTTTTTTGTCCTTGTCATCGTCTTAATCTTCGTTTCTGCTTGTCTACTTGATTATTTTTGTTTCATTTTCTTTTTTTGCTTTTCAATGTTATTTTCTTTCTCGTTTTATTTTATTTTATTTTATTTTTTGTCTTTCGTTTCGTCTTCTTCGTTCTTTCTTTTACTTCCATTTTTTTGTCTTTCCTCTCCTCATTTTGTGTGGTCCCATGTTTTTTTTTTTTCTGATCCTTATCCTTTTTTGCTTTTTGTTCCTTCGCCATCATCGTTGTTTCTTTTCCCTTTCGTCTGTTTCATTTGTTTATTCATTCTTTCCATATTTTCTTCTGTAATTTTTTTCGCTTTTCTCAATGGCGTAATCATGCTATTTAACTTTTCCCATTATATTCTATGTAATTTATCTTTGTATTTGTCTGTCTGTCTTTTGGTCATCAGTGTACGTACTGTGTAGTTTCATGTGTCCCTTTGCCTACCTATATGACCTGTCTTTCTACCTATGATATATATCTGCTAATTTACATTTATTGATTTTTTTAATCTATCTATCTACCTGTGTGTCTATCTTTGTTTCATTCTCGCAATAAATGTCACGAAGAAATGAAGGAAATTGAACGGAATGCAAAAACTAAGTCACCGTTCATCATTTCACTTCGGAAAAATAGCTGTCGTATTCACTTCCAATCATAACGTCAGTCATTGTGGACTGCGCTCAATTCCTCATTTATATACATGCTTGAAAGTTTTTGAGTACGATACGAAGTTATTGCTTATGAGTTTGATAATTCTTAAAAAAGCAATTTTTTAACTGTTCTAATTTTCCTTTGTCTTGTACGTACAGGGTATTAATCGTAGCTTAAAGGTATTTGAGTAATGTCGCGTAGAGAGTTCTAGTAGCTGATCAGAAATTCGTAGAGCTAACTATTCTTCGGAGCTTGAGGGTGAAGGAAAAAAAAGTCACCTAAAAAGCTTTTTCTACGATATGCAATAATTCATGCATTAAAATCATGGTATGAAGATATAAAGAAAAGGAGGATAAACATTTTCCATTTCCTACCTAGTAAAATACTTGGAGGTGACTAGAGAAAAAACGTTTCACATTGGTTAAAAATCAAGAAAAAAATATACAAAATGTCATTGAAAGAGTAATGATCAGAATTTTTTTCTCATGTAAGATGAAAATAAGCTGAGAAATTCTTATTAAATCATTTAATTCAAAACAAGACGGACGAAGCCTTTGAGGTCACACAGATTTTGGTGATTTAACAATATTGGAGGTACGAATAAACAAACTTACCAAATTCTGTACTCGTGAACTCGACAAGGTACATGCACTTTATTATTTTGTCCTATGTGTATCTCAGGATTTTGGATTTCTACCATCTCGTCAGCATATTACTCTGTGACCCGTGAAATTGCGGATAGTAGAAATATTCCAGGATTTGTTGGGTGTTTGGAAGGACAGTCGGAGGAGAAGGAAAGGCGTGGTAGTGAACAATGTGCGGTGGTCATAAAGATTGTAGTTATTGTTGGTTGTGGTGATTATCATGGTGGTAGTGATAGCATTGGATTTATCATGGTAGTCGTGTTGATCATGGTGGTATTTGGTGACGCTGTTTATAGTAGTGCTAGTCTTTGATTATCCTGGTTTTGGTGATGAAGTCGTAAAATGTCTGAAGGTTGTGATGTTATCAGTCATGGACATGGTGTCATGGTGTCATTCGAAGAGATGGTAGTTTTGTCTCTTATAATGCTAAGTGTAAAGGTTGGCGAACGCTTTAGAAAATACCTTGGATAAGGAGAATATCGAATGAAGAAGGGCTAAGATTATTGGGTAGTTAGTGATAGAGAATTACTGGTGAAGATAAGAGCAAGACAGATTAGGTTTGTAGGACATGTTATGGGAAGAGGAAAGATAGAAGACCTAAGTTTATCAGGTAGAATTCCAGGTTGTAGAGAAAGAAGAAGACAAAGGGAGAAGTATATGGATGGAATATAAACAACAGTAGATGTAAGTAAAGCTGTACATATATTGCAAATGACCAGAGAAAGAGAGTTATGGCAATCCGTGATCTCCAACGTCTGCAGGGGCACGGCACTGCGATAAGATAAAGGTGAGGCCTATTGTCTCTTTGTGGTGATGCTCTTAATAGTGATGCTGATGCTATAATGGTGAAGTTTGGTGTGTGCAGGTAGAGGTGATGATATTTGGAGGTGTGAAGGAGCAAGACAATTTCCTCCCTACCGCGCCACGCCCCCAGCTCAGTTCCCTTGTGACTCTTGCAAGTGTTTGTGTCGAACCTCTAATTTGCTTTGAGAATATTGCAGTGGAGCCGGCAATCATCAGCTCCCTCTCAGAAACAAGTGAAGGAATCGATACTGCTCTTAGGTCTCTCTCTCTCTCTCTCTCTCTCTCTCTCTCTCTCTCTCTCTCTCTCTCTCTCTCTCTCTATTTTCTCTCTCTCTCTCTCTCTCTCTCTCTTCTCTCTCTCTCTCTCTCTTCTCTCTCTCACACACACCACACACACACACACCACACACCACAACCCAGAGAGCGAGAGAGAGAGTAAGGAGAGAGAAGAGGAGACTAGAGAGAAGGGAAAAGGAGCGGGAGAGAAAATGATCAGGAAAGAGAGAGAGAGAGAGAGAGAGAGAGAGAGAGAGAGAGAGAGAGAGAGAGAGAGAGAGAGAGAGAGAGAGAGAGAGCTTTATACATCCTGCAATGCCATAGGCTGAATTATCAAAGCGTCAGCTAGTTCTTTTTTTTCCTAATTATTTTTCTAGATATACTGAACCGACACAAACTTTCCCCTGGTCTTGGTAAGCAGAGTGGGTACGAGTGTGAATATAATTTTTTTTTAGCCCCAAACGCCTAAAAACACTCAGTCAATTCACAAATTAATCAGGTTGTTAGCAATTCGCTTTGGCAAACTATTCACTAACTTTGAGGCAAGCTCGATAGATTAGTGCGTGTTTGATATGCAACAACAGACGAGCGCTGAATAGTGTCTAGTTCCTTGAAGTAGGTTTTGTTGTTTTCTCTCTGATGACATCGATATAAAACCATCAGTTAAGCTGTTGCCAGTCATTTCCATTTTTTCTATAAAACTAACTTACCTCTGGCTGGATCTGGATTATGTGTTTGGCAGTTGTTTATTGTATTCGTTGACGTTTATTGTATTCGTTGACATGTTTAGATATTCTTAGTCTTAGTGTTTAGTATAGAGTAAAGAAGATGAATCACTTCACCACCATAAGCAACTAAGCAAACTTATCAATCAGATCATTTGACTACTTTTCTAATGGTAAGGCGGGATCTATTTGTCTATTTTTTATTTCATTTTATTTTTCATGATTTTTCTTGCAGGTTTTTAGTAAGTTTTTATTTATGTATGAAGAAGAAACACGGGGTGGCTTACTTTTCCCCCCTGGAGTACACTGGCCAGTAAATAGGCACCGTGGTCTCCCTCAAGAGCAGGTGTCGCTGAAATAACAATGTTAAGCCTCCAAGCTGTGCCCACCCTCGAGTGCTCGCTTATTCTCTGCTGTGAAGTTTTAGATATTTTGAAAACAGGACTACAGGGATTGATGACAGGTCCTCAGCGTTCAGGGACGTAATAGGGCATCAGTATTTCTTTTCCTGAGTGGAGAGGAATGGCCATCATGAAGGGGCCGAGGGGACACAGCAGACGGTGGCGTGAAGCTCAAACAGAGGCTTAATCTGACTCCCTTACACACTATTTCTCATCCTTTATGAATTGCCAATAACATTCATGCTTCCGATGACTATGACGAAAGGCAGTGAGTCATGGAGATTGTTTATGAATATTACTTTTTTCTTATTTAGAAACACATGCTTACAAATATTTTTGATGTTTCACAAAAAGTCTAATAACGATAACCCGAAGGCTTTCCTTGTTAACTGAATGAAGGTCGTTGTTCAGTATTCTTTTGTCAGTAACGAAGATTAACATCATAGTGAAATATTGTACTCTATGCGTATCTTTATCATTATTGTTCTATGCTTTTGTCATCAATATTTTTTGTAGCATTTTGTTTACCAAGAGATCGCAGCTGAGGTGTGGATGAGCAATGTGGCGTATGCATGTGTTGTTACAATAATAATAATAATAATAATAATAATAATAATAATAATAATAATAATAATAATAATAATAATAATAATAATAATAATAATAACAATAATAATGATAATAAGAGAGAGAGAGAGAGAGAGAGAGAGAGAGAGAGAGAGAGAGAGAGAGAGAGAGAGAGAGAGAGAGAGAGAGAGAGAGAGAGAGAGAGAGGAAGAGAGAGAGAGAGAGAGAGCAAAGCTTTTACGTCAAACCTCTCTTATATCTGCGTTGGCCTTGATCGAGACTGAAATCAATGGTGAGAGGCTTCCCTTCCATTCCACCATTGTTTTTATCGTCTGGTGTCGCCCCTCGCACGGCGTAATGAGAGACGCGTCATCACAGGTGAAAACGACATGGACTTCACTATTTGCCTTTCACTTTACGCTTCCCTTTGTCGTTCAGAGTACAAGTGTGACATTGGATTCTATGTAGATCACAATTGCATTTTTTTACTTGGAAATCCAGCTGGACGATATTCATTGGAAGTGCCGGAGTCGACCTGGTAATGGATGGAAAAGTGAGCACTATCCCTTGAAGGGAATTCCATCGATTTCTGACTCACCGGTGACACTTTGGAATAAATTGACCCCTCGGAGCTTCAGAATGTGAGGCCTCCATTTTTATAGAGAGAATCATGAAAATAGAATACGGGAACTGGTGGTGGTTTTCACTAGAGAATTCCTCTTGATATAAGATAGGCCTACCTGAAAACTTTGCATAATTTATAAACACATCATTTTGACCCCCACCACAGTTCAAATTAATTAAGATTGGCAGTAGTCACCATTCTTAATGTTTCTCTGGCAGCCCACTACTCCCCGGCTGCATAACAGCGGGAATGGTACAACATTCACTGAGATTAATTCTACGGTGCTTAGATAGATATGTATAAGTGCATTTGATATTGAAGCAGCACGTCATGTCTCCTGTGCAATTTGTAATATTTGTTTTAGGATAGAAGACAGGAGTTCCATCGATATATGATACATCTTCTGTATATATTTTTACTTGTTTCTGTATAATTTTTATTTGACAATGACTGTATTTCAACAATGTTGGTAGAGATGGTTTTAAATATAACATATTGGTGTTGGTCGCTAAAACACCAATTAATCATTCAATCCTCCTCCTCCTGATCTGTATAGGAAGTCTGTTTTCCCACACGGAGATTAATATTTCAGCAACAAAGAAAATAGATGAATATATCGATGAAAATCAATAAAAGATTAAAATAATCGTCAGCCCAGAAAGTAACTTATTGGTGGCTTTATAACTGATTCCATCACGTATTTGCAGCAGCGATTCATGTACGATTGGTTGAACGGTGGCCAGGGATGTTTAAAGATTTGATCTCCAGGGTTAGGCAGCAACGTGCAGGCGTCCAGGATATTCAGTGAGTTGGCTAGATAACAAAACATTGATCATGCTTGTAACTAATTCTGAGGGATGATTTGTTATTCTACCTGGTACAAGGAAGGTGCACGTGGGCAATAACTAGATGGTTTTGTAGATTTCTAAACATAATTAGAGTTCCCTAAATATAGGTTAGAATAATCAGAACACGATAAGATGTAAATGTCACTGAGGGATGATCTGTAATTGTATCTAATGTGGAGAAGATGCACCTGTGTGTTGGAGTGTTGTTTTCCCCTGCAGCATAAATCAGTGGTGTTTCAATACTTGTGAAGCTAAAAGCAGCTCAACATGACGGAAGCTGATGTCTCTAAACACTTTGTTCTCTCATTGGGTCTAATTTCAAACGCCACTGCGTCGAACAGTCTTGTCTTCATGCATGTTTGTTTTCGGTTTATGATGAATGCTTATTCTTATGAACCACAATAACTACTACAAAGTTTCGTAGAGAACGACCCACACTGTGATGCCCTTAAAATTGTTGAAAATATGCAATAAACGTTAAACTTTTTTGGATTTGCTTTTTACATTTACAATTCCAGAACTTTGAATTAAGCTTGTGACTGGTTTTCTCACTTGAATATTACCTCGCAGTGTCTATTGCAGATTCTTTCTCTTTAAGGAGCATCAACACAAACTTCGTGAAATTCTTTTGGTGGTTGACGGATGAAAAAAAGAATCATGTAACATCCTTTTTAAATATTACAAATAACTGGGATATACATATACTCGCAAAATGTCACAGGAGTGGACTGACGACATCAATCTTCACTCTGACAGGTAAAGAGTGACAGCTGAATATTCTTTTAAGCATGTAAAACTTCACTTTTCATTTTCTCTGTAGCTTGCTATCACAGACAAATGTGCACGAGAAGAAATAGGAACAAATGAAATAAGAAATGTCGTCTGAATATTCTCTGCGTTGTGTTGACACGAGGCCAGGAGTGAAAAATGGAAAGAGTGTCTAGTGTATTGTATACTTGCTACATATACGACTGATGAGAATGAAGTAAACTAGAATGGAACTATTACTTTTTGAGATAGTGAGACCTAAAAATCGAGTTGTGTGTGTGTGTGTGTGTGTGTGTGTGTGTGTGTGTGTGTGTGTGTGTGTGTGTGTGTGTGTGTGTGTGTTTGTGTGTGTGTGCGTAATTTTTTTACTTGGGAATAATCTTTAATGGTAATGGATGAAACAAGTGCGCGAAAAGAAGAAAACGTGCAGCTGCTTTTGAAATGACTTAATATGACGGTCAATTTGAGTAGATGAGAGAGACTGTTGGATGATATTTGCAAGGTGAGGATCTGGAGAGCTAAAAGTTAGAAGGAGGATATTTCTTTAAATATGCCGTTTGTTCCTTGCTTCTTAATTTCCGTGAAAAACGACATTGTATTGATGTTTGTCTGTTGCCACGCGACACGACATAAAACAATACAATGCCACGCAATGCAACGCAACGCCGCGCAACTCCTGTCACGTGGTTGCTGCCGAGGTGTGATGGGGTCACATTATTTTGTGAAGGCTCATTAATGTAATGCTCCTCAGAATTAAAGTCCTTCCCTTTCATCTGGCCGCTGTATATTTACTGTAACCAAATAACAGAACTGACAGACTGTCTACTACTTCGGTGTGTACTGTGTCATCAGACCTTTATGAAAAAAGTGGCAAGACTATTTTTCAAAAAGTTCCGTCTCCAAATGAGCTTCCTCACGGCAATAAAAGTTAACGGGCAGTTTTTCCCTTTCCCGCCCTCGGACATCAGCCACGTGGCTCTTCTTGTTTTTTTTTTTTTTCAATGTTACTAATTTTCTTCACATGTTTCCTTTTTTGAAGTAACTGACATTTGTTTTGCTTGCTCACTTGTTTACCTGGGCAGCACGCAGGGCATGTCATTACGGGGTATTTTCTGGCGTGTGATTCACCTGCACAACTATCGGACTAAGGAAACACTAAGGCGCCCTTTAAGAAATTGACTGGTTTTTCAAATGTCTTTTGTCTAAAGGCATGTGTTGTTTTCCCTTGAAGCCGCTGGGGATTGAGTTCGCCTGTTCCTGCTCCCGTCTATCCTGTCTGGCTTCCCGAGGCGCCTCCCAGCCCTTCAGTTAGTCTTGGGGCATAACTTTTACCAACTTGAAAATCTTAAACAGCTTTTCGAGTTTACTTGTTTTACGAAAGTTTACCAATAAGTGTATTGCTTCTCGCTAAAATGTCACCACTAATACCTTAAAGAAAGTTTCGGAATCGCTGGCATGAGGTTGTGTGTTGTAAAAGTGATGTGGCTGGTGTTGTCCGACTTGGAGCTGGAAACCATTACGCACAGTGTCAATACAATGGCGCCCGCCAGTCGAATGCAATTACACGCCCGATTGCTAAATTAACTTTTACGGTAAACGTTTTGGTGGCGTCCGGAAAGATAACACGTGTGCACTGTTTGGCTTTGAGCGTCGGTCACTCAATCAGTGGCAATGGCAAGTTGGTGGCCGCAGTGAGCAGCTTTTGGCCTGAAGCACCACTCGATTGGCTGAGGTGGAAGTTCTTTTCACGGTAGTGGTCGCGGCTCTGAGGCTGAGATGGCGCCAGTCACACCCCACTCCTCCCTTTCCTCCCTCACGCAATCTCCCTCACGACTTCCGCTCATTGTGGTTAGGGGAACGTGGTGTTGATGAGAAGTGTGCGTGAGAGAAGAATATGACGGAAGTGATGAGATAACAATAAAAAAAGCAGAGGAATATACTTGAATTTCATTTTTTGTTTTCAGACAAGTCATTTCCATGTGTATATTACACTTTTTAATGGAATGTTGGTTTGCACTACAGTCATCTCTTATGTCTATTCTCCGAAAACTGTTACTTTCCACCGACATTACTACCACCACCACCACCACCACTACCATCACCAAACCACAATCTCCTCCTCCTCCTCCTCCTCCTCCTCCTCCTCCTCCTCCTCCTCCTCCTTTTCCTTTTTTCGTCTCCAAACATCCCAGAACGTGTGTCAAAAGTTACTGTCTAATGAAAATAACATTCCCGCCAGCCATGTTATATTTTACCACATTTCCTTTGCGTTTCCTCCGTCGTCTCTTCTACTTCATCCTTTCTGCTACTCCTCCTCCTCCTCCTTTTCCCGCCTCCTCTCTCTCTTTCTCCTCGCCTCCTCCCCTCCTCCTCCTCCCTCTCCTCCTCCTCCCCCCCTCCCCTCCTCCTGCTGCTGCTGCTGCTTTTCCTACCCCTCCCCCAATCGTTTACAAAAGTCCCTGAATTGCAATTGAGCGGAAGAAGAGGAAAGTAAATTAATGATCACCGTATTGGTAACCAAGAAAGAAGAGATAGATGTCTCCCTCTCCGAATGAACGCTATTTTAACCTAATAAGAACACCACGTAAGGTGATTATTGCGGGGAAGAAATACGTCGACCCTCAGGAAAAGACTGAAGTAATTAAGGTCTCGATGGATGAATTTACAGAAGAGTTCTTGCTATAAATCGATTAAACAGTACAGTGAGTTCCCCGGAGACACTAAAGGAACAATGATTATACTGTCACTCGTACTTACACTTGCAGCTTTTTCTCTTGGTCTTAAGTTCCTTGATCTGGCAAGAGTCTATTAGTTTTTAGGTTCTTCTAGAAGGTTGTCAGCAGATCAAAGGAGTTAACAATGAAACGAAAAGCTTAAAATATATTGCAAAGGAGTTAACAATGAAACGAAAAGCTTAAAATATATTGAAACTGAATCCTGCAGATTAATTTGCTTCTGCACAAGTTTTACAGCAGACAATATCCGTATTTTTTGAGAGTATTCTTACTACAAGCAACATCACTAGTCAACTCGACCATGAATGTTCTTGGTAAACTATGAAGTAAAAAGTCATGAAAATTAGAAGCAATTAATGTTTGGGGATGTGATGCATACAGGGCAACTGGAGAGTGAGTTTGATTAAAAGACTGACTAAAAGAAGAATGAGAAGAGGACAAAGGAAAGTACATACGATGGAATAGTGATGGAAAGATGAGAGAGAGCAACTGGTGAGGTGTATTCAAGTGAATGACTACTTTTATTACCTAAGAACTAAGGAAACAAGGTTGTTTTTGATCTCTCAAAGGTATACAACGTTAACGTAAATAAAAAGAAGGTAATGTAGGTTCATTAGTGGTTGTATTTTTCTCTTTCAGTAGTAAGAAAAGTAATGTCGATCACGAAAATTGTTGATACGTTGAATGTAATGACCTTTTACTTCCACAATGTATATGAACACAGAAGGCTCAGTTACAATATGAAATTGACATGAAATTCTAAAAGTAATATTGCTGTAAAATGATATTCAAGAACTAACATTACAAAATAACATTCAGGAAGAGAAAAAAAAAGTGTAATATAAGAGGAGCACCTGTACAGTAAAGGCCACGCTCTAGTTGTACGTAATTCAGTTTTCTTTACCATTCTATACTTCTACTTTACATTTTACCATTTAATTTATTTATATTCTATCCCGAAAATTTGTTCTCCATACTTAAGTTTATATATATTTTTTTTATCTTTTCGTTTTTGCACTATGGCCTTATTCTTATTTTTTATCGTTAATGTTTATTCTATCAATCCAAATTTAGTTCTTCCAAGCAAAGACTGCACATTTCGCCCGGCATGAATCGTGGCTTTCCTTTCACTCTATCCACGCAGTGCTAATGGTCGCTGCTGCTGAAAGGAAGACCAAAATGACGCAACATAACCTTGACCGCAGCATCCATCAACCAACGCACTCCATCACTTACCATATCCTCCATCCTCTTACAAAGACTTTCCAATTTCGAAACATTTAGACATATGTTTCAGAAAACAAGCGCAGTATACCCAGTCATTAGTTTTATTGTGTGTGTGTTACTCGAGGGCGACCCAGTTCATTTCCTCAAGGCGAATGAAGCTCTTTCTGTCGATGCACGTACCACCACCCGGGCCAAGATGAACAGTATAGGTAGCATGACCGCACGTAGCCACCACGCGTGATGTTTCTGTATTAAGAGGAAAGTTGTTGTTGTTGTTGTTGTTATTCTCCTCCTTTCTTCTTCTTCTTCTTCTTCTTCTTCTTCTTCTTCTTCTTCTTCTTCTTCTTCTTCTTCTTCTTCTTCTTCTTCTTCTTCTTCTTCTTCTTCTATTGTTGCTCTAAAATATATCTCTAAATTAAAAAAAAATCAATATGCAGAATATAACTAACTATAAGATCTTGCATAATAATGAGTCCCAAAGTTTATCTTCTGAAGCTAACAATAAACGACTTCTTTTATTCATGTGAATATAGATGCATAGTATACCGTCTAAAGTACCAAATAATGACGGATCACTGGTGCACATTATAAAAGAGAAAATGGAATGCAATTATACCGCCAACATCTCTACAACAGGACTGGCAACTAATGGGTAATTTTTGTGTTATTTTATGTTGTTCTATACCAGTTTCCCCCTCTAATATATAAACAAATACTTAACCAAACCAGCTAACTTCTACTGCCAATAAATATGCTCAGTTATAGATGAACACGAGGTAAGACAAGACTACAAGCACAGTTTCGTCCCCGCTGTCGCGCTAATGCAGATTGGCAGGAACGTCAAAAAGAAGGTGACGATGAATGTTAAAATGAGTAATGAAATAGAAAAGTCATATTCCCTTGAGCTTCTTTTAATCCTTATTGTTGCAGCCACTTTTCGTCCCCTATTGCTTCATTTGGTATTC
>CM035177.1:18707023-18717551 GCA_020233015.1 Callinectes sapidus | reverse complement strand
AGAGAGAGAGAGAGAGAGAGAGAGATAAAAGATCAAAACTATTATAGAAAAACAGAGCACTGCGGTTCAATAGAGGGAAAAATGAACAGTGAGGCAAGAGACACCCCAAAAAAATTTTAAAAAATGAGAAAAAAAATTGAAAACTTAAAAATAAATGAGAGAAAAAAAAAAGAATAAACGAATAAATAAAATGTGACCAAAACTTTAAAAAAAATAAATATAGAAAGAATAGAAAAGAAAAAAAATAAAATTGTAAGAAAAACTTAAACACAATTGAGAAGATAGAAAAAAAGAGAGAGAAAAAAGTTAAAAAACATACCAAAAAATTGGAAAGGAATAAAAATCAATAGAAGAAATAAAGGAAAAAAATAGCAAATGAAAACAAAACATGATTCAACCATAGGAAAAGAACGAAAACTTCTTTGCCTTCTTCTTTACTTATATTTCAACCTTTTAACAACCATTGCATGTGTGTGTGTGTGTGTGTGTGTGTGTGTGTGTGTGTATGTGTGTGTGTGTGTGTGCGTGTGTGTGTGTGTGTGTGTGTGTGTGTGTGCCCGCGCGCGTGTGTGTGCGTGCGTGCGTGTGTGCGTGTGTGTGTGTGTGTTTACCTGTGAAATATATGAGAATTGCATCAGGTGAAGTGGAAAGGTAAACACAGACGAGTTTTGGGGGTTTTTAAAGGTGAATATCGACTATATCTGCCTACCTGTACTGATAGACACTCAGACACACAGACAGACAGAAAGACACGAATAGACAGTTAGATAGATAGATATTAGATAGATAAATAGATAGATAGATAAATAGGTAGATAGATAGATAGATAGATAGATAGATAGATAGATAGATAATTAGATAAATAGATAGATAAATAGAGATGAAAGATTAATAGATAGATGTATAGGAAGGTAGAAAGATAGATGCATAGAGATAGATGAATAGATAAATAGATAGATGTATTAATGCATAAATGTATAGATAAATAGAGTGAAAGATAAATAGAGAGAAAGAGAGAGAGAGAGAGAGACGGATGTAGTTAGATAAGTTAAATATTTATACAATGCAACTCAAAAGAAGCTTAAAGAAAAGAAGGATTTTTTTGTCTCATGTAAAAGGGAAAAACTAACGAAGGGCAACAAATGCAATGAAAATAAAGCCCACTTATTTGCCAGTCCCCTTAAAGGTCCACAGAATAAGGAATAACTAAAACTAAAGATAGGAAAAGAGAAAAAATAAATCAAACTTGAAAGAATACAAAAGAACAACAACATTAACAAGGGCAACGACAATAATAAAAAGAAATGGAAGCAAAATAACAAAAACAGGAAAAGAGGAAAACAACAACAACAACAAAAACTAGCCAAGGCAGACACGAAGGCGAGGAATAAGAGAAGGAAAAAAAGTACCAATAAACGAGAAGAAAGGGAAATATGGAAAAGGAAGAGGAAGTGGGGAATAAATTAAAACAATGCAGAAATAGGAAGTAGAAAAGAAAGACGAAATGGAGAGAAAATCCAATGATAATGAAAAGAAAGAGAAGAAATTAATAAAACAATAAACAGAGAAACAGAAAAAAATGAACAAAACAAGGCAATCCAAAGAAAAAAAAGACGAAAGAAGAAGTAATAAAGGAGGAAAAGTGCCGATAACTGATAAAGAAACGAAATCATGAAGAAAAAAAAAGAGAAAGGCATGAAAGGAAACAAAATGAGGAAAGAGAGACAAGAGAAGAAAGAAAATGCAAATAAATGAAGGAAAACAAAGAACACCAAAAAAGAGAGAAAGACGAAACAAGCAAAGCAAAAAGGAAAGAATTGATAACCTACAAACGAAACGAAATCACTAAGGGAAAGAAGAGAAACAAAGTAAGAAAACAGAGAGAGAGAAAGATAGAGAAAGGAGAAAAAGGAAAAAACACAATAAACGGAAAAAGGGGAAAATAAATAAGTAAGTCCAGCCGCCAATGATCAATAGCTTGCCATTAAGGAGCAAATTGGAAAAACAGCAAAACACTCAAAAACATAAAAAACGGGAGGGAAGCTGCAAAGAAAATGGAAGACACACGCCTGCAGTCAGCGAGGTAGTGGAAAGACATAAACCAGAGCAGGCCAAAACACCCACCAGAGAGAGAGAGAGAGAGAGAGAGAGGGGGGGGGGGAGGTTGAGGTAAAGGTTATAGGGAATGAAAGAAAGTGGAAAAAATACAAAAATACGGTTTCCAAAAGAGAGAGAGAGAAAAAAATAGAAAAATAAAAACAACACTCCACACAAACAAACACAAATGAAACAACAAACATTAAAAACACGAGGATGACAGGGAAAACGAAGACAAGTATAGGAAAATGAAACATTTCAATGGCAAACTTAACTATTTCTACCCCGACCACCACCACCACCACCACCACCACATTCGGGGCTATTCTTGTTCAATACTTAGTGCAAGATACAGGAGAAGGGGACGGCGGGGGGTGGGGGGGGGATAGGTCCAGCAAGGCACCCTCTAACCCTCTGGCACCCCTGCAAGAGTTCACGCGGGGCAGTGCGAGGGTAGAGTGCCGCCCGGGGTGCCATAAAGACTAAAGGTGGCATTGGTATTCTAAATAAAGAGAGAGGGAGGAGCCATTTAATTCTCCCATTGCCGGAAACGCTACTGGGGGAGGAGGAGGAGGAAGAGGAGGAGGGGGAAGAAGAAGAAGAAGAAGAAGAAGAAGAAGAAGAAGAAGAAGAAGAAGAAGAAGAAGAAGAATAAGAAGAAGAAATAGCGATGGGAAGGAAGAGAGATAAAAAGGACAGGTGAAAGTAAATGTTGGACGAAGAGGAGGAGAAAGAAGAAGAGGAGGAGGAAGAGGAAGAGGAAGAGAAAAAAAAAAAAGAATGAGGGGGAGGAGGAGATGGAGTAACAAGTAGGTGATGACATATATTAAGAAAGTGGATGAAGTAAGAATTATAAGGAGGAACACAAAGGAATACAAAGGAAAGTCAAACTGCAACAGACACTACAAGGCTGCTTGGTAACTTCTACTATCGAACTACAGGGTGGAGACATAGGATAGCACAGGAGAAGGCTAATCTTCACCCACCACTCCTTCTTGCTTCCTCTGAACGTGTATGTGTATGTGGTGAGATATATTTATTTTTATTTTCATCTATTTATTTATTTATTTGATTTATTTTCTTATCTATTTTACTTTATTTTATTTTATTTATTTTTTTGAAAATGTGTGTTTTGGGGTGATTAACTTAAATTGTTTTGTGTTGGATTTAGATGTGTCTGGCATAGAAATGGAAACACTAACATACAAAATCTTCAAAGTATATAATGAAAGGATGTTATTCTTTATACGTAAGAGAAAAAAGATGGCCAAGAGTAATACAAATCATCATTCAAGATACCTACTAACCAATTAACCCTTTCAGTACCGGGACACATTTTTGCCATTAGTTTGGGGTGTGATTAGACGCTTTTATTGACATTAGCAAGGGTCTATGGAAGTCAGGGGGTTAATGGCCAGACTCGGTACTATCTCAATCCGTTCATGAGTTTCTGAAGCTCTATAAAATCAACAAATAATAAGGATAATAGTAATAATAATAAGGATAATAGATATAAAAATAAGGATAATTGATATAAAAATAAGGATAAAAATAAGGATAATAGATAAAAATAAGGATAACAGATAAAAATAAGGATAATCGATATAAGAATAAAGATAATAGATAAGGATAATAAATATAAAACTAAGGATAATATATATAAAAATACGTCCCAGTACTGAAGGGGTCAAAACTTCTTAAAAATAAACCCCAGTAACGTGTTTACTATGTTAACTGTTTCTGCGCTCTATTGACTCGACTTCAGATCTTTTAACACAACAGGAGGAAGAGGAGGAGGAGGAGGAAGAGGAGAAAGAAAAGGAAGAGGAGGAGGAGGAGGAGGAGGAGGAACACGGACCCATAGAAACTGCCCTTTTCATAAGACACAAAATCGGAAAGTCAAATGAAGAGATTACAGAATAGGCCTCCCCCTCCCTCTCTCCCTCTCTCTCTCTCTCTCTCTCTCTCTCTCTCTCTCTCTCTCTCTCTGACTAGATAACACCCACCTCTGGAAACGAGAGGATTAAGGGAAGGAAAAAAGGGGGAGATGGAGGAGGAGGGGGAGGAAAGGGAAGGAGGAAGAAGAAGAGGAGGAGGAGGAGGACGAAGAGGAGGAGGAGAACAGGAGATAACGTAGGAGAAGGTGCTTACGTTGGCTTATCGGAAGAAGGGTAGAGGGAAGAAAGGAAGAGGAGGAAGAGGAAAAGGAGGAGGAGGAGGAGGAGGAGGAGGAGGAAGACGAAGAAAAGAAGAAAATGCGGTAATGTGATAATATTAACGTGAATATATTAGAAGAAAACGAAGAGAGGGATATAATAAAGATACGCCTCTCTCTCTCTCTCTCTCTCTCTCTCTCTCTCTCTCTCTCTCTCTCTCTCTCTCTCTCTCTCTCTCTCTCTCTCTCTCTCTCTCTCCTTTTTGCCGTTCTTTTCTTCTCATTTTCTCGCTTCTCATATTTCTCATTCTGTCTTTATTGCTGTTTTTTCTTCTCTCTTCTTCCCTCCCATAATTTTTTTATACTGTTTGTTTTTTGTCTATCCTCACTTTCCTCTCTTTCTCTCTTGTTTTGGGGGTTTCCGCTTACTGCTTCTTCTTTCTTTCTCATTGTACTTACTGTTTATCTTCATTATTCGCTTTCCTTTGCCTCTCCACTTCCTTAACTTCCTTGTCTTCTCCTCTTTCTCTTCTTTCACTTGATATTTATTTTCCTGTGCGTCTTTGTCTTCCTCTTCCTGCCTACCTCCATCTTATCCTTCCTCTATTTCCACCACCGCTGACACCACCACTATTACCACTACTAGCGCTGCAAGTAAAACCACCATTTATTTATCTTCTTTCTCTCTCTTTCTCGCTCGCTCTCTCCTGTTTTCCCTCTCCTACTCTTCCTTGTACAATGTTCCTTTCTTCATATCCGTAACTTATTGTACCTTAGATACACCAAATTTTCAATATATATATATATATTTTTTACCTGATGTCAAAAAATATATTCGCGTGATTTTCTGCCTTTCACCAGCATCACCACCAACACTACTACCACTAACACCATCACCACCAGTATCTTTATAATTCTGTACTATCCACTACCACTACCACCACCACCACAGCCGCCTCCTTCTCCTCTGCAATTGAAAACCATTGTATTGCCCCATATCGTCCCTTCCTCTGAGAACAACACACTCAACTGGGCAGAATTTGGTCTTGTTTCGAAACATACTCTCGGGGTTCGAGTCATCTCGCGGCCATTGGGAAAGTGGAGCATCGAAGCAGGGTTGAACGAGAGGGGAGAAGTGGAATGGCGAGAGAGAGAGAGAGAGAGAGAGAGAGAGAGAGAGAGAGAGAGAGAGAGAGAGAGAGAGAGAGAGAGAGAGAGAGAGAGAGAGAGAGAGTTTAATAATTGGGTAGGTAAATTAGTAATTCATTAATCAAAGAAGGAAAGAAAAAGAAGACAGAAGGAGGAAAGGAAGGGAAAAGGTACAAAGAAAGAAAAGAAAAAAAGAAAGGATTGAAGCTACAAAAGAGAGATGGAAGGAAAGAACGAAAGAAAGTGCCAATTCATAGAGGTAAGCGCCATAGAAATATCAAAAAGTACATCTTCCCAACAGAAACACCTCAAAATCTAACCTTCTTCCATGCATTTGTCCTTCCCTACACCCTCCCTATTTTTCCTTCCCTTTCTTAGCCTCACCCATCCACAACCAGTTCAGTACCATGACGTGTTTTCATGATTATTCTGTTTACTATTTGGCGATTTCTTACAACTTCAGAAACTTGTGTTAAGATTAAAATAGTGAAGACTCTGGCCATTAATCCTCACACCTCCATATACCTTTCCCAATGCCAATAGAACAATCTAATCATACCAAAATACTCGTGATAAAAATGCGTTCTAGTACTGAAAGGGGTCAATGGTGGAATACGACAGAATTATCACAAAAGCACACGAAACAAAGACGCAGAGTACACCTGTCTGGCCTCACCTGTGTACCATGTTCAGCTCGGTGATGGAAACAAAGAGAAACAGTAAGGGAGAGAAGGAAACTTACTTGAATGTTAATTATTACATCTACAGGTGAGTCAATATTAATTATCTGAGATGTGCGCTTCAATATGGCCATGTCAATACTGTGTGTGTGTGTGTGTGTGTGTGTGTGTGTGTGTGTGTGTTTCAGGGGATAAGCTTCGAGTTAATGGCCAAGAAACGAGTTAAATGGCTCTGAAAAAAAAGTCTTAAGGACCACTCACAGCTGATCTCTCTCCCTCTCTCCCTCCCTTCCTACCCCCTCCCTCCCCCCTCTCTCTCATCACTGTCCTATCACCCTCTTCCCAGGTAACTCGTTATGCTAACCTCTCCTCACCCACACCCAGTACCATTCCCTCGAAACATTAGCCCATCTCCCTCTTCCCGTTACCCAAGTCTTTTACCTTCCGCTTCCCTTCCCTTTCCTCCATTTCCCTCTTCTCTGCATCCACCTGCCCACTCTCATTCCTTCCTCCCATAACAGCACAGGTATTCTGGTGTTCTGGTATTCTCACGCCGATAAAGTGTACAAGCTAATACCATTTCCACGACCAACTGCAGAATCTATACGAATTCGAATACAAACTAACACATATATGCATACATACATACATACATACATACATACATACATACACACATGCATATATACAAACTTAAATAGGATCACAAGAAGTTTAGTCATCCCAGTTACGTTATGGGAGGGCAAGTTTAAGTAGAATAAGGTTAGGTTAGGTAACGCTATACTACATTAGATACAGAAATTTGTCTTTAAATGTACAGATTAAACTGACTTAGTGTTGATAAGTGTTTGGGTTATTTAATTTTAGGGTTTACGCAAAAATTCTAGCCTAAAGCAACAAAGAACATTACTAAGAGAATGGTATAATATATGTGCTAACCATAAAAAAAAACTAGCTAAAGAGGTTATCCAAAATTTATTATTTATTTTCTATTTATTGACGCTTAGCTGTAAGATTAGTTCAGATTAGAATAAAAAAAAATATATATATCCACGTCATATTATCTAACGCTGGAATTAAGTATATTAGCTACCGTAATACAGACAAACTATTCCCAACAGACATGGAGTAGTAGTGTTGTGGTAGCAGAGTGTGGTAAACAGATAGACTCCACCAAAGCTCATTGTGATGGCACCCACGCAGCGCTGAGCCCCAATATAACAGTACTGAAACTGCAGAGCGTGTATTATACTCCCACCAGAATCCTTACATAATTATCATGTAGTATTATGCACAACATACGGTACTTCGCAATGTGCTTTAATAATCATTCCACTAGAGTGCCTGTTCCCCTAGTCTCTCTCTCTCTCTCTCTCTCTCTCTCTCTCTCTCTCTCTCTCTCTCTCTCTCTCTGTGTGTGTGTGTGTGTGTGTGTGTGTGTGTGTGTGTGTCACGCTTCGCAGCGGAACCAGTACGCACTCATGTCAATTCTATTACTTGGAATGAATATGCATACAACTCTGTAACTCCGCGCGATACATACATATAAACACAGCAATTCCTACACATATTAGCACATACATACTGGCCGACACAATGCATTTCGTCATCAGAACAAAATATATCACAACAATTATTGAGTTTCTATTAAAATAAATAAATAAGTAGCACCATAAAACCACAGTGTCGAGACGCTAGATAAATACTAAAAAAATATTAGAAAATGAAATAAGAAAATATGGAAATAAGAAATTCAGTCTTATGATCCACTAAAGCTTGTTGAATTTAACCTAAGACGAGTACCGAGATACACGTTACTAAATCCAATTAGATAATAACATTCCCATCAGCGGAAGAGGAGGAGGAGGAGGAGGAGGAGGAGGAGGAGGAGGAGGAGGAGATAGACGTAGAAATCTTAATGCAAATTTGATGATAAAATTGGAAAAATTAAATGAGCCTCATGTCAAAGACGCAAAGAAAACACCATTTGGAGGAAAAAGAGGAAGAAGAGGAGGAGGAGGAGGAGGTGCAAAAAAAGTTGATGATGATGAAGGCCAAAAACATCAACAACATTTAAGAAGAATAATAAAGCGAAGAAAAAAACAAGATCAAGAACAGGAAAAAACGAAGAAATGAGTCAACCAACAAATAACAAATCAAGGAAAAAGCAACAGATAAATCACGAAAAACCAAAGAAAAGACATACACAAGAAACCCCATCAAAAACAGAAGCAAAATCAGCAGAAAGAGAAAACCATAAAAATCAACACAAGGAAAGGAGGAGAAGCAGAAGCAGGAGGGAGGTGGCAGCAGGCAGGCAGCGGAGGCAGGTAAACATGACACAGGTAAGCTTCCCCCAGGTAAGTGGCAGCCCACCTGGAAAGGGAGGAGCTGGAATCTGACACCTAGTCCATCACCTCCTCCCTCGGGCGTCCCTGGAGGAGGAGGAGGAAAAGGAAAAGGAAGAAGAGGAATAGGAAAAGGAACAGGAAGAAGAAAAATAGGAAAGAAGTGAAGGAGGAAAACGAAGAAAAAAATGATAGCAAAGTTATTAAGAAAATGAATTAAGGCAGATTGAAAAAAGAAAGTAGACAAGAAACTGCAGTGAAGAAAAAAGAAGAGTAAAAAAAGGGAAGAAAAGTTTAAAAGAAAGAAAAATAAGGAAATGCTAATAAGGAAGAAGAAAGATAAGAAGAGAGGGTACTGAAGAGCTTAAGAAAGGATTAGGGAGGAGAAGAGGAAATGAAGGACCGCAAGAAGGAGAGCAATGTGATGTCAAAGATAAACATTGCTAAGAAAAATGAACGCATATTATACGATGGAAATTAAACTTAGATGAGAGAGAGAGAGAGAGAGAGAGAGAGAGAGAGAGAGAGAGAGAGAGAGAGAGAGAGAGAGAGAGAGAGAGAGAGAGAGAGAGAATATGTGAGCAACTTTATCCTGTTCTACCAGCTCAGATGCAGACCAGGAAAAGTGCAGTAACAACCAGGAAAAAGCATAGAAAAACAGACACAAATTAGACCAAGATCTAAATGTATAATGTATAAATGAATAAAATAAAGAAAAAAATTCCTCTACCATCAGCTCACCTGGTCTGGTAGCGCAGGTGAGAGCCGGTCCACACACCTGCCAGCCTGCCACACACACACACACACACACACCATCCGACCTGAACTTATCACCCTCCTTTCTTACCTCACACACCAGTCACCACCACCACCACCACCACCACCACCACGATAACGCACATCACCATTGCCTGTATTCAGAAACGCTTCGCTCTCTCACCATCAATGCTTTCCAAGGCTCTAATTGAGGCTACTGATGTTTTCAAGGTTATTTCTATGATTCTGGCGATGGAGTGGCAAGATTTCTAGACTATGATAGGAAGAAAATGTCTTGAAAATGTGGATAGTTGTCTATGTAACCTTGGAAAAAAATGTCGTGGTGAGAAAGCAAGGCGTTTAATACGGTCCATATCTCAGGCCACATGTCTTCCACTAACCCTCACCTCAATCTTAATTAAACAGAGTCCTTTATCGCAAACTCCTGGGGAAAAAGACACTTAACTAACCCTCGCCTCAATCCTCCATCTTGATTAAACACAGTCCTTTGTCGCAAACTCCTGGGGAAGAAGGCAACAACTTATAATTTTTCCCACTAAACACCCTTAGAATCCACATCAAACAAAAGCAACACCCTTTAAATAATCCATAGTTCTGAGATGCCTTGCCCCACACCGCCCCGTCCCGCCCCACAGCACTCAGGCGGCCTATACGTCACCAGGCAGTCAGTGAGGCAGGCGGAGGAGACAGGCGGTTCACGGCGGGACATTAGTAACCAGCCAAGCGACTCCCTCAGATGCTCTCTTGTTTTTGTGCCCGCGGCTGGTTTGTTTTGATGACGTATGGCGGGGTGTTCCCTCGTGTACAAATTCCCCCTACTCCCTCCCCCTCTCCTCCTCCGTGTCTCCTCTTCTCTTTACTTATTCTCCTTCATCCTCCTGCTTCCTTTCCTCCATAAATCGTTCTTGCAGCTGCTATATCTTGATTTGCCTTATTTTAAGTCTCTCTCTCTCTCTCTCTCTCTCTCTCTCTCTCTCTCTCTCTGTGTGTGTGTGTGTGTGTTAATGGCAATAATGATTTATATTTGTAATACTGCTAACTACTACTTCCTGTCTCTCTCTCTCTCTCTCTCTCTCTCTCTCTCTCCCCTTTTTTTTGGTCAGTTTAGCAGCAGTGGTGGTGAGTAGTGAAGATGGTGGTGCTGGTGGTGGCGGTGGTGACAAGAAGCCCATTCATTTCCTGAGGCAAGACATGGCAGCGGTGTAGCTGTTGACGTAATATTTTTAAGCCGACAACACTCCTCACGTTTTTTTCCTCCAAGTGGCCCTTAAGTGACTGATTGCTGTCACCATGTATTAGGAAAAATAGAGAATATGGAAGTC
>CM035177.1:18279870-18296074 GCA_020233015.1 Callinectes sapidus | reverse complement strand
GGACACTCACAGTCACTCTATATATTGGGACGCATTTTTACCACAAGTTTGGGTAGGATTAGAAGATTTTGTTGAATTAAGAAGTTTCTATGAGGGTTTAGAAGAATAATGGACAGAGTCTGTGCTATTTTAATCCCCTCATGAATTTCTGAAGCTGTATACAATCGACTAATAATGAGCAGAATGAATGTAGAAATGCGTCTCGGTAGTGAAGGCGTTAATGTGGTATTTATGTCACTCCTTCAAAATGTCACTTTTTCAATACAGACTCACAATCACTATTTTTTTTTTTTTTTTTTTTTTTTTTTTTTTTTTTGTATTGGCGTTTGGAACATGCTTAGAATACAATGGCACACCGAATATTCTCTCTCTCTTCCTTTGATTATTTTAGCAGAGCGTGTTTGGCGACTCTGTTTGCTGCATCTGGAACTCCCACCTGCTTCTGGATTTCCAATTTCCGATAACTTGCCTTTATTTAAGAGGGAGGTTTCAATACATTTGTCCATGTATTCTGGCTAATTCTCTCGGATCTACAAGGGAACTGGTAAATTAGTGAGCTTTTTTTCTTTGTTACCCTTGGCCAGCTTCCTCATACATAAAGATAAATAAATAGAAAAGTTAGAAAGTATTCTCAGTCAAACTCAGCGCTGTTTGACACAAAGGTTGGTAAAAAACTGGAAAAATTGAAAAACAATATGAATTCTCACCCTTTCAAAATTTACTGTTAAAATGTGTTATTTTTCCACAGTAAGTTGGATTTCGCCTATGTGGGAGGTTCAAGTGAAACACGGGCAAATCCTTGTGTTTGTATTGAGGATCCAGTCGTGGTACATGTTGTTATGCCCGGGCTCTGTTGTGACTAGCCGGCGAGCCTCACGGCAGTGTTGCCATACCTCCTACTACATGTTGCCACATCCTACATCGCCCCTCCAAGTGAATGGTTTCATTTAAACCGTGAACTGACATAAGTAACAAACAAACTAAACTACTTGAACACAACCTAAAACGTGAATTGACATAGTAGGTAAGTAGCAAATAACAAAACTATAAATGAACACAACCTGGTGTAAAATGTGTGCAGGACACCTGTTCCTTTAGTAAGCGTTAAAGTGATCCCATTAACACTAATACATAGACATATGAGACAACCAAAATAAACTGACAACACAAAAAAAAAACAAAAAATAATTCTAGGGTTGAAACACATCAGGGTTGACAGGGTGACTGAACATAATCAGTCATCCAAGCTGGTCGTCTCCGCTGCCTCACAGGTCGACGTCGTTCAGGATTCACCAGTGTGCTAGGTGGTGCAGGTGACACTGGAGGACCTGCCAGTGTGGGTGACCCCAAGGGACCCGCCTGTGTAGGTGGTGTGGGCGTCGCGCTGACTTTGAGGTGTCTTCGGTTGCGGACTGACAACCTGCCGCTACCAGACAGTTTGACTGTGTACTGTCTGTGAGGTTTCACCTCTACCACCATTCCAGACCTGTCCCACACACCTGTGGCCGCATCCTGAATGAGCACCCTGTCGCCCACTGTCCATGCTGGAAGCTGTCGGGGAACCTCGCCCCGCGTTGCTGGGAGCTCTGCCTGGGATTGTGTCATGTGTCTTTCTCGGCTCCTCAGGGTGCGCCGCCAGTGTTGATCCACCTTGTAATACTGACGGGCGACTGGCACGCCATCACGGAGTTGTCGACCTGCTGCCAGCTGGGCGGGGGACTTATCAATGCCCCGCAGAGGGGTATTCAAGTACTGCAGTATAGCCTGTGCCACCCTGTCACAATCCAAGCTGCCTCCCGCTCCTGTGTTGCCCCTTAACACCCGCTTTGCCACCTTCACTGCTGCCTCAGCCCTTCCATTGGACTGTGGGTAGTGTGCTGAGGACACCCTTGCTGCCACGCCCCATTTGTTGAGAAACTCAGCCACTTCACTGCTTGACAGGTTTGTGCCCCCGTCTGTTGATAGCTGCTCAGGTGCTCCCCACCTCATGAAGAATCGTCGAAGGTGAGCGATGACTCTGCCGGAGGTAGCATCACCAGGGAAGTGTGCCACTTCGAGCCAGCCAGTAAGACGGTCAGCATATGCCCTGTACATGTGCCCCTCTAACTGGAACATGTCCACTGCCACTGCCTGGAAAGGGTACTCAGGAGGGGGTGTGAGGACCAACGACTCCGGAGGGAGCGAGGGGGCATGTGTTTCGCAGTCACTGCACTGCGACCTGTGGTGTTGCAGGTCCCCTTCCATGCCTGGCCAGTAAACAGACTGTCTGGCTCGCCTCAGCATGGAGTCCAGTCCCTGGTGCCCAATGTGAAGGTGTGCTGCAACCTCATGACGCAAGGACTCGGGGATGACCAAACGCACACATCCCTGGTCGAAGGTGTAGATGACGACATCGTCCACCACGGATAGCCGGTCCCTCACTGTGAAGAATGGGCGCATGCATGGGGCCTCCCGTGCCTTGTGTACATGCCAGTCATCTGCAAGCACCTTCGCCAGCAGCATCTGGTAGACAGGATCATTCCTAGCAGCCTCTCGCACAGAGCTCTCATCAAGAATAGCACAGCCGTCATGGCCCAGGGAGGCAAGCGTAGCAGCACTCACCGCTGCACACAATTCTTCTTCCTGCTCACAGTCCTCTGCCTCTGGCTTCGACCTGATAGATGGGAAACGTGAGAGCGCGTCTGCCGCACAGTTTTTCTTACCCGGCAAGTACTTGATTGTGAAGCGGACCTGCAGCGTTTTTTCTTTGAGACGGAAGAGGCGTGGGTTGACGATGTCTCCCAGGGCCTTGTCTTTGAAGAGTCCAACTAGGGGGCGATGGTCGGTCACTACGATAAGGTTTGGGCAGCCGAGTAGGAACAGCCTTGCCTTGCGGAGGCACCACACCACCGCCAGTGCCTCGCCCTCTACTGCCGCGTAGCCTCCTGCCTCAGCTGGTGTTAGGTGGCGGCTGCCACAGAGCGCCAACTTCCATCCACCGCTGCAGCAGAATGGAGTAGCCGTCGAGGTACACCCACAATGTTGTTGGAGCACGACGAAGCCAATTCCTTCCCTGCTCCAATCCGTCACCACTGCTGTTGGCCTGGACTTGTCGTAGTAGAAGAGGCCATCTCTGGCTAGCCGGCAGATGGTCTCTTGTGCCTCCTGGAACCTTAGTTGCAGCTGCTCATCCCAATAAACCTTTTTTCCGGTTGGCTTCCTCAAAAGATCTCTGAAAGGCTCCATCAAAGGCGCTGTTGCCAGGAAGGGTGCCAGCTGGTTAACAAGGCCATACCATGACCTGACGTCTTTGATGCATGGTTGCTCTGGCATGGAAAATCCCCTGATGGCAGAGAGTCGCTCGGCAGCAGGCTGGTAAGTCTCCCAGGACAAGCGGAAGCCGACGAAGTCTATCTCTTTCCTGCAGAAGGAAAACTTTTCTGGCTTCAGTGTGATTCCAGCATGGGCACACGTCTCAAGGAAGTGGTATACGTGCCAAAACGCTTCCTCCACACTGGTGGCGTAGAGCAATGTATCATCCACGCATTTGTATTTGCGTGGAACGTCCTGGATAGCCTCGTCAAACCTCCTCGTGTAAGCGTCTGACGCAGAACAGTGGCCCATTGGTGTCCTTCTGTAGCGGTAGCGGCCCCATGGGGTGATGAAAGTAGTCAGCCGTCTGCTTTCCTGATCTAATGCCACTTGGTGGAAGCCCCAAAAAGCGTCAGCTACCGTCTTGTAGGTGTGAGGTGGTACTGACGATACCATGTCGAAGGGGACTGGCGTATGGTGGGTCTCCCTCTGGCATGCTGCGTTAAGGCGTTGGAAATCCACTGTGCGGCGGGGCTGTCCATTTTTCTTTCCTACCACTACCATCCTGGCACACCATTCTGTGGCCTCCCCCGTAGGCACCGGTTCCACTACGCCGCGCCTCACATCTTCGTCCAACTGGGCCTTGACCTCTGTCTCCCAGTGCTTGGGTACGGAGGCAGGAACGTGACAGGCATAGGGGCGGGCGTCAGGCATCAAGTGGATATGGTGAGGGGCTCCTGCCATCACCGGTAAGGGAGACTTCTTGGTGTTGAAAGTTGACGATGAGAAGTGTCTGAGGAGCCACTCTTCTAACCTTTCGATGTTCTCCTCCAGGGGAGCAAACGGCATAACACTGGGTTTGCAATGAGCGCTGCTGTCTACTGTAGTACTTGCTTGCTCTTGGTGCCCAGCTACTGGGGTGCTGGCAGCTACTGTAGGGTTAGGCTGGTGAGGGCAGCATGGTGGGAGGAGCCCAAGGCCTTTACAAGCATCAAACGACAGGTACAGAGTTTTTGCTGTCTGCACGAAGTAGATGGGCTGTGTCGTAGATGCACCATTTGTGCTAATACTGCAAACAACGCTTCCCATGCACCTGCGGCGCTTGTCAGCGACGTCCCTCAGGTCACCCACCGGCCGCAAGTGGCTATGCGAGACTCCAAGGGTGTTGAGCAGGGCAGGTCCAGCCACGCACACCATGGCGCCGGTGTCGGCCACAGCAGTTACCGACCTGGATGATGTGCTGTTCTGTCGTGCCACAGTCACTTGCAGTGTTGGGTGGTGGGAGAAGCCTGCTGTTGCAGCCACCACTGCGCCGGACACGGTGGTTGAGGTGCTCCTGCAGCATCTCTCAAAGTGCCCCACTTTAGAACAGCCTCTGCAGGTTGCTGCTCTCGCTGGGCACTTGGCTTTCCCTGGGACGTGTCTCCCCCCACAATTTCCACAGGGAGCCCGGCGTGGGCCAGACTTAGAGCCTGTGGGGGCAGCACGTGCCACCACCTCTTCCTGCGTCTCGTCCCCCTCACTGCCAGCATCCTCTGGTGCTGCTGTTGCCACTGCAGCATAGTGCCGGGTTGAAGCATCCCTCACTGCTGCCTCAAACGACACACACTTACTCCTGAGTTCATCAACACTGGTTATGCTTGCACAGTTTTGAAAAACGTCACGCTTCAAAACTGGGTCATGCAAGCCCACCATTAGCTTTCTTAGGAGCATGTACTCAGCTAAATCCTGATCACATGTGGGGCACTTGAACTCACACTCAATAGCCTCTGAGGCACAGCGCTGGAAGAACTTCTTCATGGACTCCCCTGCCGCCTGCTTGCTGGCGAAGAACTCTTCCCACGTTACTGCCTGGTTGGCAGCCTGCAGCACTATACCAGCTATGGCATCTAGAGCTTCCTTAGAGGACAGCTGCTCCCACTCACCGTCAGCATATCTGGCGTCGATGGCACGTTGAAGTGAAGGCACACAGTTGAGTCGTATGTGCTGAGTAGCCACACTGTCTGACCAACCATTAAGTGACACCCACGACTGCATGGACCTCCTCCGCGAGCGGAACGCTGCTGCAGTCATCTCCCCCTCACACTTCTCGGGGGTGACAGTGGCGGGCGGCGGCCTTGTTGTACGCACCTGTGCCTGGCTACTGTTAACCAGGTTGGCCATACCGCCCAACATGTCTTGCCAGGTAAACTGCTGCTGCGAGGGCGGGACTGTGTTCGCTGAGCGGCGTCTCCCGCGAGGGGTGCTGAGTCTTGGTCGCTGTGCCATCCCTCTGGTGTAACACTAGCTGCTTACAGTACTCCTGTGCACTGTATGTACCACGACCATCCTACTCACTGCGCCATGTGGGAGGTTCAAGTGAAACACGGGCAAATCCTTGTGTTTGTATTGAGGATCCAGTCGTGGTACATGTTGTTATGCCCGGACTCTGTTGTGACTAGCCGGCGAGCCTCACGGCAGTGTTGCCATACCTCCTACTACATGTTGCCACATCCTACAGCCTATAAATTCTTTACTATTTAACTTTCCATGATTGATAACCTTTTTCCTGAAACAAACATTCTTTGTAAAGTTAGCTCCGGTAAAACTCGCATTTATCAGGTGTGACATAGAATTAGCCTATAAAATACAGTACCATTATATTTGCAATAATCAACAACCTAAGAGTAGATAAATAAATTTCAAATATTCGTGCTCTCACAAACAGTATGACCAAAAAATGTTTCCTTTCTGTTTGTCTGTTAGTGTTTTCATTGCATTAACCTCCACTGATGAATGTGATCACACAACAATCGATAAGCTACAGCCAATACAAAGAGACACCAAATATTTCCTCTCAATACGAAGTCATCGCTGAAAAAAAAATACATTCCTCTTTGCAGTGAATGTTGAACTACTAACGTCTCCATTCTGATAAGACAAGATTCATTAATAATTTTTATAATACGCAACACATAATAAGCCATAACTTATAGAAAACACAAAGAAACACTAAATATATCTTCTTATTTCAAAGTGATTGCTGAATAACTCAATATTTTTCTCCACAGTGAATGTTAAACCATCAATATCTTCATTCCAATGAGACAAGATCCATTAATATTTTTTTTTATAATACGCAACACATAACCTATAGAAAACACAAAGAAACACTAGATATATCCTCTAATTTCAAAGTGATTGCTGAATAACTAAATATTTTTCTTCCCTGTGAATGTTAAACTAATAAGACAGGATCCATTACTAATTTCCATAACAACTAACTTAAAAAGCAATCGATAACATATAAAAAACACAAAGAAACACTAAATATCTCCTCTCATTTTCAAAGTAATCGGTGCAAAACTGTATTCCACTGAGCAGCGCGCGTGTGTGTGTGTGGCAAGGCTGCATGTTGAGGTCAGACTGTAGCCGGGTTGTTGTGTGAAGTGCGCCGCGTGTGTTACTTTGTAGCGAGGCACTTCATGCGTCATTGCTGCCCACAGGGATGCAGTGTTCGCTAATTAGGCTTGCTTCACCTGCTCTCACCGGCCTGCCTCATCTGCCTCCCTCCCTCACCTCACCTTTCTCCCTTCCCTCACCTCCCTCCCTCACCCGCTCTTTGTCCAAAATTTCTTTCATCTCAGAGGGAATTTTTTTCTTTATTCCATCCTTTTTTTTTTTTACATTCCATTATTTCCTTTCTTTCTTATTTTCTTTGTTTTTTCTTTTATCTTGTTACTTACTCTTCTCCATCCTTTCTTTACTTTACTCGTATTTCTTTCTTAATTTTCTGTCTTTCTCCTTCCAGCCTTTGCTCTTTCTTGCTATTTTCCTTTGTTTTTTACTCTCTCTCTCTCTCTCTCTCTCTCTCTCTCTCTCTCTCTCTCTCTCTCTCTCTCTCTCTCTCTCTCTCTCTCTCTAGCTCTCTCTCTCTCTCTCTCTCTCTCTCTCTCTCTCTCTCTCTCTCTCTCTCTCTCTCTCTCTCTCTCTCTCTCTGTATTTACCTAGCTGTATTGACTAGTAATGCATGAAATCTTCATCAGTATCTGCGAGAAAGGAAGGTATAAAAAAAGAATATATTTTGTAATTTCTACCCAGTTGAAAGATTTCAGGTAACTAGTGAACAAATAGGGAAGTCTTAGAGTGATCAGTTATTAAGAAAAGATGTAGGAAATAGAATTGAAAGGGTTAAAAGATATATCTCAGAATGGCCATCGATTCATGCTTATCTATGTACACATCTATTAACATTATTTTATTCACCCCCTATACTTATTCATTCTATAGTTAGTACTTATTTACCTCAGTTATTACTAGTAAATCCAATCTGCTACTGCCTGTCTGTCAACCTTACACTGAATCAAATACCTTCACTACTACATTCCAAAGGCTCTATAGAATGTAGTACAGCCTTTTCAACTGCCTATTATGTTTCCATTGACAGATTAACACCATTTCTAGCCTCAACACAACGAAAAACACTATTACATTGTAGAAAAGCCAAGTGTACAGTACTTATTATATCAGGACTAACTGGCTCTAGGGAGTAGACCAACTTCTCTAGGGAGTGTGTCTTCCAGCTCTTTTTCAAGGTGCCCATCTGGTACAAGTATTGTTCATGGTAATACATGTTGCTAATCTCATAATGTAAGTTTTGATATTTACTGTTCCTTTTAGGGTTTTGCAGACAGATGTGTGTGATTGTTGTGGACAGCCCTAACAAGAGGAAGTAGGGCAGCTGGTAGGCAGGCATCAGTACAATGTATTAATTACTAATGAAGGTGCTTTGACCTAAACTAGCTTTCACTCTCCTGTAAATATGTAAGAATATTGTATTAGTGTATTCATGATAAACTCGTAAATGTCATGGCAAAGACTCTTCAGTGAACTGAGATTTTCTACACTATTTTATCTATTTCTCTAATGTCAGATTAACCTATATCATTAATCATTTCTCCCCTTTTCCATTGTAACTCAAAAACGTAAAAGCTCATAATCCCAGATTCATTCAGCAAAGAGAATAAATACACCCCACAAACGCACCTAAAATCCACAGGAAAGTAATCATATTATCTTAGTGGTTGATATTTAGATAAAAATCCATGAGTGTTAAGATATTTACTACCGATGGATCTCTGCAGAAAATAAGAATGGCGTTGTTATGAGATTTATATATATAAATATGCAGAAGAAAGAGAGAAAAAATAGTTTGTTCTTATATTTTTTATTCCATGAATCAGGTTGAAAGCGAAGTTAAAGCTCAGAATCAGATCACGATCACGAGGAACACCATCCAAAAGGCAGAAGTAAAGCAAGGTCTCGTGGAGGTGGTCGACGCTGAGCAGGAACGCGTGCCCAGGTACTCATGGAAAGATATAAAAGGTGGTAAATGGAGCTTCTCCTGCATATGGATGATTCGAAGGAGAGAACTGAAAAAGGATGGCGAAACTATACCTGTCATGGTGAAGTTAATGGCTTCAAAGCACGAACGGTACATATTGTGGGAGCTGAGGGTGTCGTATCCGTAGTGAGGGGCAGACGAAAACACGGCTGTAAGTTGTACTTGTATTGAGGAACAAGAGAGAGGGCCCAAGTTGTTGTCTCTGAGGTCGGGCTGTGTCTGCCCGCCCCAGTCACTACCAAGTAATTACAACAGTTCTCAACGACAAACAATGAGTGAGCGAAAGCTCGAACGAAACAGTAAATCCTAAATATACAACATCCTTCCGCCCTAGTTAAGAGTATCCCCGAACGAAACAAGAAGCCCTAATTAAACTCGTACAACATCCTTCCACCCTAGTTAAGAGTACCCCCATCGATCAGGTTTGATTGATATCCTTGTTGACCGACGCAGTGGAGGAGCCGAGGCCTCACTCTCGTGAGGCGTAGGCGGGACATTCATGGAGTCCGGTTTTGCGTTAACGTGTCGCGGCGACCCACCATGCCCCGTGGATGGGCGTGGTGATGAAGGGACTTGTCGGTGCGGTACAGCAGCTGGAGGTGTCAGCATCCCATGGCCAGGCTGGGGCGCTGGAGGTGTCAGCATCCCACGGGCCGGTATGGTTCCGTCAACACAAATTTCATTTGCTGGTGGCAGTGGCGAAGCTCCATTCCTCACTGGCGATAGTGTTCTTGTGTCGGCCGTCCCTCCATGGCCAGGCTGGGTCGCTGTCTGATCTGCGGTACTGCTCGCCGAACTCTGAGGAATATCAGGAATAATAACAGGTCCCAATCTGATGTGATCAACGTGCCTTCTAAAATTCCTACCATCCAACAACCGCACCGTGCACGAGCTGCCTTGACACTCTGTAACTATTCCAGGTAACCATTTGGAGGTGCCTTGCATCTTCCCCATCACATACATATACACTGAATCTCCGACCTTGAATTCTCGTGGCTGAATACTTCGATCATAACGAGTTTTCTGCGCCCACTGGTAGAATTCTACGGTCCCTCTTCTCGCATCCCTCCGCAACTGGTCTAGATGAGTTTTCATGGGACGGCCAAACATGAGTTCTGCTGGGCTGCAATTAGTTACGCTGTGAGTAGTAGATCTATAATGGAACAAGAATCTTGACAGTTTGGTATATAGGCTCCCCTCTTTCTGTTTCCTCATTCCATGCTTGAATGACTGAACTGCTCTTTCTACTAAGCCATTACTTTTAGGGGACCAAGGCGGAGACGTGAGATGTTTCACTCCGTTTCTGGTGCAAAAAGACTGAAACTCAGGGCAAGTAAACCACGTAGCGTTGTCAGAGACAATGGTGTCAGGGATGCCGAATGAAGCAAACGATTGCCTACATTTCTCTATGGTTGTGGTTGCAGAGGTAGACGATGTTACATGTATGTCTAGCCACTTACTATGAGCATCCATGATGAGCAGCCAGAATTGTCCGAGGAAAGGGCCACAGTAATCGACGTGCACGCGACCCCATGGTTGACTTGGCCACGCCCAAGGGTGCAGCTCAGATGGCGGAGTTTGAGGCCTGTGTTCCTGGCAAGTGCGGCACCCAGCGGCTCTATTTTCAATAGCACTGTCGATACCAGGCCACCATACGTAACTTCGGCTGCGCTGCTTCATCCGGGTTATTCCTGTGTGACCTTCATGCAATTCAGCCAGGACCATTTCTCGTCCTTGAGGAGGAATCACCATTCTGCTTCCCCACAACAAGCACCTGTCCTGAACACTTAGCTCCCCTAATCTGTTGTGATATACTTTAACCTCTGATGGATACTGTGATAAGTCGTGGGGCCAGCCGTCCACAACAAAACGGCACACAAGCGATAAGACTGGGTCACGATCCATCCATGCCTCAATCTGGCGTCGAGAAACAGGTCCAGAGTCAATCATTTCCATCAGGCGAATGTATTCCACGGGCACAGGCACTTCTGTTGGCATGTCTGGGAGGGGAAGGCGCCTGAGAGCGTCACAGTGGGTGTGTTGGTTACCTGGAGTATACAAGAGTCTATATTTGTAGGCAGACAATAGTAAAGCCCAGCGCTGAACTCGGGGAGATGCCATGACAGGTAAGGGCTTGTTCTCACCAAACAACCCAAGAAGAGGTTTATGATCAGTCTTAAGTTTGAATGAACGTCCATACAAATAGTAATGCCACTTCTTTACCCCTGAGACAACGCTCATCCCTTCTCTATCAGTCTGAGCGTATCTACGTTCAGCCTCATTCATTGACCTTGAATAAAATGCAACAGGCCTCTCAACTCCAGACAGATCAGTCTGAGATAACACACACCCTATGCCATATGGGCTTGCATCACATGACACAGTTGTCTCCAGTAATTCATTAAAGTGGGCAAGGCAAGGCGGCTTGCATATCATTAGCTTTGCCTTCAAAAACGCACGTTCCTGTTCACGCCCCCAAACCCAAGGCTGTGATTCTTTCAACAGTTGGTCAAGAGGAGCTAAAACAGTAGCAACATTATGGAGAAACTTACTGAAATAACTTAACATACCCAGCCATGATTTCAAGGTCCTCTTGTCAGATGGAGCAGGAGCTTCTACGATGGCCCGAATTTTCTCGTCCGTCGGCTTGATTCCTTGCTCACTAGTGGTGTGGCCAAGGTAGGTCACCTGTGTCAACCCGAGCTGACATTTTCTCCTGTTCAACCGCAACCCAGCTTGACTCATCCTCCGTAGAACTTGCTCTCGTAGTTCATCATGTTGGCCCTGGTCCCGACCACCGATCACCACGTCGTCAAGGTAAACTGCCACCTGAGGTATACCTGACAACAGACTGGAGAGAATTTTCTGGAAAATGGCAACAGCAGCGTGAATTCCAAAGGCAAGCCGAGTGTACATCCTTAATCCTCGAGGAGTATTAACCACCACATATTTCTGGGAATTCTCATCTAATTGTATTTGATTATATGCATTACTCATATCTAATTTACTGAAAACTTTGCATCTTGATAACACTGAAAAAAGTTCATCAATTCTAGGGAGAGGATATTGTTCCAAAGCAGCAACCTTATTCACAGTAAGTTTAAAGTCTCCACATATGCGAACCTCCCCATTCGGTTTAGGCACAATTACTAAGGGAGCAGCCCAGTCACTGTAACTAACAGGCTTGATAACACCAAGGTCTTCCATGCGACGCAGCTCATCATCCACCTTTTTCTGCAACGAGAGGGGCACAGGATGGGCTTTGTAAAATTGTGGCTTGGCCGAGTCGTCAATGAGCAAATGAGCTTTTCCTCCACTATAACAACCCAGTTCATCCTTAAACACATCCGAGAATTCAGTAGTTACATCCATTTGTTTGATTGAAGCCTCCCCCATCAGTGTCGGCCAGTCCAATTTTATTTTTTCCAACCAGTTACGACCAAACAAGCTCGTACCTCTGCCGGGAACAACCATCAAGGGTAGTCTAGCACTTTGGTGATTAGTTTCCACCAACACCTCTGTAACTCCCTTCACAGGTATTTCCTCACCTGTGTAAGTACGGAAGCGTTGACCACTACGGTACAGAGGAAAATCTTTGATAAGCTTTCTCAGTTCTTGTTCACTAATTAGTGAAGCAGACGCACCAGTATCCACTTCCATCACAGTTGGTATTCCATTAAGTCGCACTTCCAGGCATAGGGGTGGACAACTACGACACACTTTGTTTGCTGAAATACTAAACAGGCTGTACACTTCCTCTCCGGCATCGTTTTGCGTAGATTCCGGAACAGAAGGAGAAACATCCTCGAACTCAAAGATGGTACCAGCCTTGTGAGCGGCCCGAGTGTGGCCCACTTTATTACATTCAAAACACTGCTTGGCTTTGAATGGGCACTCGTCGCCACCATGTCGCACACTAAGACAACGGAAACACCGAGAGTTTCTTCTCCATCGCTGTGTGCGAGCCTTTACTGCTGCTCGCCTTCCACCAGACTGGTTCGAGTCACTTGGCCTGGCCAGCCACTGAACCGCCGAAGCGTCCTCCTTGCTGTTCAAAGGCTGGTGAAGCTCACGAGTGTTATGTTCCGCCGTTTCTATGGCCACAGCGGTTTCAATAGCTTTATCTAAAGTCAAATCCGTTTCTGCCAGTAATTTGCTTTGAATAGCCTCGTTATGCACACCACACACTAGACGGTCACGAATCATTTCACGGAGATTTGTTCCATATTCGCAGTCGGATGACAACTTGCGTAGCCGAGCAACGTAATCTTGAATAGACTCCTTCGCTGACTGGGAACAGGAGTTGAATCTGTAGCGAGCAACTATAGCAGAAGGTTTCGGGTCGTAGTGTAGCTTCAACTTCGCCAGCAACGTGGCAATAGGTATCTCGCTGGGTTTCTGCGGCACACACAGGGACCTTAGTGTGCTGTAGGCAGCCGCCCCCACCGACGACAGAAACACAGCCCTCTTGGTAGCTCCATCCTCGATCTTGTTCGCCAAGAAATACTGCTCAAGGCGTTCACTGTATTCTCCCCACAATCGCCGATCACGTTCGTCGAACTCTTCCAGGGCTCCAAAACGAGCCATGGCGAATCCTGCGGCCTTATATCCTCGTCGCCAATGTCGTATCCGTAGTGAGGGGCAGACGAAAACACGGCTGTAAGTTGTACTTGTATTGAGGAACAAGAGAGAGGGACCAAGTTGTTGGCTCTGAGGTCGGGCTGTGTCTGCCCGCCCCAGTCACTACCAAGTAATTACAACAGTTCTCAACGACAAACAATGAGTGAGCGAAAGCTCGAACGAAACAGTAAATCCTAAATATACAACATCCTTCCGCCCTAGTTAAGAGTATCCCCGAACGAAACAATAAGCCCTAATTAAACTCGTACAACAGTAATGTATAAATATGTACATATGTTTCACTTTTTTAACAGCTGTATTCAATCAGCTTTATGCATAGTTGTTGTTTTTCATGTTGAATATATGAACTACTCATATATATATATATATATATATATATATATATATATATATATATATATATATATATATATATAGATATATATATATATAGATATATATATATATATATATATATATATATATATATATATATATATATATATATATATATATATATATAGATGTCTACAAAATCTTTTATGCATTTTTTTTTTTTCCAAAATCAGGTCCCGGGAATCCAGGTGCAACAGGTGGAGGTGAAGTGGCGAAAGCTGAAGGCTCAGTTCCGAACCTACGAGGACAATAAGTCCTCATCGGATATGGGAAGGATGACCGAGCCTCAGCAGTATGAGCTGCTTTCCTCCATCCTGAAACATCGCCCACTGTCACGGCCAACATTGTGTGTGTTGGAGGGCACGAGTGACAGGCAAGAGCCATTGCCAGCTATCGAGCAGTATCCTGGTGACCCTGCATCACCTAACCCTCCAACCCCTCAGCCTGCTCCTACCAGAATAAAATTGGAAAAGAGACTACTACCACCTGCTCTTCTGAGAAAATCCCCTATGAAAACCAGGAAAAGGAGAATCAGGCCAGAAACAGAGAAGAGAGAGATCATAGACGTTCTTAAAAGTTTTGATGCTTCAATCAAAAGAAATGTTGAAGAAACTGCAAAGTAAGGTGCTGTCCTAGAAAACCTGGCAGCTGTAATGGGCAGTCTGGTGGAGATTGAAAAAAAAAAAAAAAAAAAAGTGAAACGGCGATGGAAAAGGACTCATCAGAAAAGAGAAAGGCGAGTGGACAAAGAAATGAAAGAGAAGAACTGTAGAAAAGAACTTGATTGAGATGTATTTATATATTTCTTTATTTACTTTAATAATTTGTTTCCATCCAACACTACATTGTGTTTTTTTATTATTCATTTTAGGTAGTGGAGAGGTAGAATTGCTAGAAATGGTGGTAGAAATGCACTCATTGGAAATGGAGAGAAAGAGGCAGATATTGATTGGACAAGGAATTAAAAGGGAAGAACTGTAGAAAAGAAGTAATGGATTGTGGGATGTATTTATATATTTTTTATTCTATTTACTTAAAAATGTTTTTTTCCATCCAACACTACATTGTGTTTTTGTTATTCATTTTAGGTAGTGGAGAGTTAGAATTGCAAGTAGAAAGCAAGAAAACGAAAGATGTAAGATGTTTATTTATATTAATGTTTAATGATGAAAAACCTTACTTACAATTTGTCACCATCAAGGATCATGATAAAAAAAACATAAGTTTCAACAAATACACAACTTATTTTGTAGATTTTTTTATAATACAATATATATATATATATATATATATATATATATATATATATATATATATATATATATATATATATATATATATATATATACACACACACACACACACACAGAATAAACATGTACCACCTGTTCTCTATCAAGTACTATGGCTGTACAGGGTAAGTACCACTCATTGCGTTTCCAGCATGTGCACTATTGTCTGCCTTTTCTGTACACCTTGCTTTTCTGTGGGTGGGGTAGATGAATATGAAGCACTTAAGTGTTGAACTGTATTATCCAATAGTTCTTCCCTTTCTAGGAGGTTGAGTTCACCGGGCTGACTCAGTGAAATGTTGTGGACTACACAACAAGCTTTAATTATTTTTGGTACCCGTTCTATATATGCATCAACATACTTTAAGTGCCTAAACCTACCTTTACGGAAGCCAAAAGCATTATCAATGGTCACCCTTGCCTTGGAAAGTTTTCTATTGAAAAGAATCTTGCCAGGTGGCAAGTTTCCCGTGTTTTTGAAGGGGACCATTAAATGCTTTTGGAGTCCAAAAGCAGAGTCGCCAACAATGTGGTAGTGTGGTGAGGGAATGTAGTTAGGGTCATTGTTTTTCATTTTTTCATACAATGATGTTGATTTAAGGACTCTGCTATCGTGTGCAGACCCAGGGAAGCCTACTTGAACAAACGAAAAACGTTTGTCAGGCAGGCAAACTCCAAGAAGGATAACATTTTGTCTTTGAGTCCTATCAAAGTAGTCAGCCTGAGTGGCTGCTGGAACTTTGACGTCAATGTGACACCCATCCACAGCCCCCACCACACCAGGAATTCCTCCCAATAATAGAAACTCCTGCTCAACCTCAGGAATTTGACTAGGGGTTGGCCACTGGAACACATTCTTCCCCACTTCACACAACACATCAATTACCCTTTGAAGACACTCAAACACTGCAGTTTGTGACACTCCAAACATCTCAGAAATTTCACGGTATGTGCTTTGTGTGCCTAAATATGAAAGAGTAAAGTATAAAGATTTTCTTGGACCAAAGTACAGTCTTTTGGTGCCTGATGGCTGCTCACCATAAGCTTTGTGTACTAAGTCCAATATTTGTTCAAATGAATCCCTTCTGAGACTTTTTTAACAGCTGTATTCAATCAGCTTTATGCATAGTTGTTGTTTTTCATGTTGAATATATGAACTACTCATATATATATATATATATATATATATATATATATATATATATATATATATATATATATA
>CM035177.1:18194241-18211718 GCA_020233015.1 Callinectes sapidus | reverse complement strand
ATCAGTCTGATCACTTTTAGAATGGCTAAGAAACTAGGACTCAAAGGTGTCCCTATACACCTGTCTATGACAAAGGTTGGGAACCACACTGAAGCATTAGATAGTATTGTTTATGAAATGTGCTTAAGAGACCAAGCAAGGAAAGAAAAGGTTATTGAAGTTTGTGGAATTTCTGAAATAACTGTTGCTCATCATCAAGTGGATCTGTCGAACGTTGCAAAGAAACTTGAGGTGTTGGAGAGAGCTATCCAAAGGCCTGAAGGGCGTATAGAGCTCTTGATAGGATCTGATTACTGTACTCTAATACCCCAAGTCATAAAAACTGTAGACAACGTTCAGTTGATGTCTAATGAGTTTGGATTCTGTATAAGGGGGAGAGTAGAAGATCAGGGAGATGAAAGAAGATACCAGGTGCAGAGTAATCATGTAAGCTATAATAACGCCACAGATTGGGATTTCACAAATAAACCTAATGTGGGCAAGCTGGTGGAACAATATTTCTTATCCGAGAGTCTAGGAACAGAATGCATTCCAAAGTGTGGAGGCTGCAAATGTGGAGGTTGTTCAACAAAGGGAAATGTGACCATTCAGGAAGAAAGAGAGATGAAACTTATTGAAGACGGATTAACGTACGATGAACAAAATCACTGCTGGACATCTAGGTATCCTTGGACTTCTGATACTACTACACTACCAAATAACGTCTTTATGGCATTTGCTAGACTAAAGGCCACTGAACGTCGGTTGATGAAAAGGGGAGCAGCTCAATGTGCAAAATATCAAGAACAGATTCAGGATATGTTAGATAGAGGAGTAGCTGAAAAGTTATCGGAGGAAGAATTTACTCATACAGGTCCAACGTTTTATCTACCCCATCATGAAGTTTATAAAGCAGATTCCACTTCAACCCCAATAAGAATAGTATTCAATGCTACAGCATCCTATCAAGGATTCTCATTGAACAACATGCTTGCAAAGGGACCTGATGTTATAAATAACTTAGTTGGAATATTATTAAGATTCAGAGAAGAGGTAGTAGGTATGGTGGGTGATATTAGGAAAATGTACAATACAGTAAAACTCTCTGAAGAGGATATGCACACTCACAGCTTTCTATGGAGAGACTTCAAAGTGGACAAAGAACCTACCCATTATAAACTGAAAACTGTTACATTTGGAGATAAGCCATCAGGATCGATTGCAATGTTGGCCCTTCGTAAGACTGCAGAACTGAACGATGATTTCCCTTTAGCCTCTCAAATAATTGCAGAGGATTCATATGTTGACGACATCATAAGTAGTGTTAATTCAAGGGACTGCGCAATGGAAAGAATTAATGAAATAGATTATGTTTTAAGCCTAGGAGGTTTTCAGATTAAATACTGGGTCTTATCTGGAGAAGGGGATGATAGTATTGCAAAAGTATTGAATACTGACCAGGAGAAGGTTCTAGGTTTAGGTTGGAAACCCAAACAAGACATTTTTTCATTCAAAGTTAAAGTTAATTTCTCTAAAAAGACAAGAGAAGGTAGATTAGAGTCGGACGTGACCTATGAGGATTTTGAAAGTCATATTCCACCCCTGCTGACCAGAAGAAGTGTCTTATCACAGTTTGCAACGCTGTATGATCCTCTGGGACTGTTGACTCCCTTCACGCTAAAGACGAAATTAATGATGCGATCTATCATTATGGAAGTTAGCCAAGGAAACTCAAAGGGGTGGGATGAGCCTCTCAGTGAAAATCTAGATTCAGAAACGTTGAAGTTGTTCGGTGAAATGTTTGAGATTGAGAAACTCTCATTTAGAAGATGCATAAAGCCAACAGCGGTGATTAAAGACCCAGAAATGATCATCTTTTGGGATAGTAGTAAGAAAGCATATGGAGCTGTAGCTTATGTTAGATGGGAAAGAGAAGATGGTGGCTATCATGTAAATATCCTTTGTTCAAAGAACAGAATAGCTCCTATGAGGCAACTCAGCATACCGCGACTAGAACTGTGTGCTGCTGTCTTAGCAGTCAGATTGAGAGTGACTATTGAGAAGGAGATGAGATACAAATTTTCTAAGACGATTCACATCACGGACAGTGAGATTGTAAGGGCACAAATCCAAAAGGAATCCTATCGATTTAATACCTTTGTTGGAACCAGGGTGGCAGAAATTCAATCAAAGTCTGAGCCTACTGATTGGTATTGGGTATCTTCTAAAGAAAATAGTGCTGATTTAACTACCAGAGAATGCAATCCTACGGAATTAGACATAGAATCTGTATGGCAAAGGGGGCCAGAGTTTCTATATCAAGAGTATTTAGAATGGCCTGTGAAACAGACCATAATGCCTGAGCTTCCAGATGTTGTATTTGCAAAGGTCACCTTGAATACAGGAAACTTTACAAATCAACTGGTGGATGTCCATAGATGTAGCAATATGAGACGTCTATTGTCAGTGATAGCTAGGGTTATGAACGCAGTAAGAAGAAGATCATTAAAGGCTATATCATGTGACCCCAGTACTGAGGATGTACAGAGAGCAGAACTTTATTTGGTTAAGAATGCTCAAGCAAGTTTGCCGCAAGATTGGGAGAAGAGGTATAAACGCTTAGGACCAAAGATGAGAGAGGATGGCATACTCACTGTGGGCAGTCGTATGGCCAAGTGGTTGAAAGACGATTGGAATTGCAGTCAGTTCATACTACTTCCTCCAAAAGACCCATTTTCCGAACTGTACTTGTCCCACATACATAATGAAGATCATTGTGGAGTAGAATCGAGTCTTGCTAGAGTTCAAGTGAAATATTGGATATTGGGTGCAAGAAAGACTGAAATCCATTAGAAAAAGGTGTGTGCTATGTCGCAGAATAGACAAATTCTGTACATCCCAGTGTATGGGAGAATTGCCTAAGGAAAGACTTCAGCCATGTACTCCATGGTATAATGTGAGCGTTGATCTCTTTGGTCCCTTTTGGGTTTGTGATACAGTAAAAAGGAGAGTGAAGAAGAAGGTGTTTGGAGTAATTTTCAGCTGCATGGTGACAAGATCTGTCCATTTGGATATTTCTGAAGGTTATGATACTCGAAACTTTCTTACTGTATTGAAGAAATTCACTTGTCTTAGAGGATTCCCAAAAAAAGCTATATTCAGATAATGGTACGCAATTGGTATCTGCCAACAAGGAAATGAGAGAAATGGTTATTCAGTGGAATAAGAAGGAAATATTCAACTTTGGAAAGTTTACAGGTTTATCCTGGGTATTTAACAAATCTGCAGATGCCCCATGGGAGAACGCATGTAGCGAATCATTGATTAGATTGGTGAAGAGGTCTCTTACCAGAATCATAGGTGATTCCGTTGTGTCCTTTGGAGAACTACAGGCTGTGATGTATGAAGTTGCTAATGTCCTAAAGGAACGGCCTATTGGATTTAAACCAGGTGAAAATCTTGATGAAGGGACTGTGTTGAGACCCAATGATTTACTACTAGGCAGATCCACCATTGAAGCTCCTTGTGGGTTTTGGGAAGAAAGTATTAATACCAATAGGACACATGCCTTTAAGATAAAGATAGTGGATTTGTTTTGGAAAAAATGGAGGAAGAATTATTTCCCCACATTAATTGTGCGTCAAAAGTGGCATGTGAGTAAAAGAAATGTTCAGAAGGGTGATATTGTACTTGTTAATGATCAAAATGTATTGAGCGGAGAATGGAAATTAGCACAAGTTGTAGATGCCACACATGGAAGAGACGGAAAGACCAGAGACGTGATACTTCGGTATAAAAGAAACGACTCGGGGAATTATATGGGTCAACGTGATATGCTCTTGACCAGATCAGTGCATCGACTAGTAGTGATACTCCCTGTGGAAGAGCAATAGAAATGAAATCAGACTTGATTTGTTGGGGGGAGTGTATTCTGATTATCATAATAGCTGATGTATTATTGACATCCTTAAATGATTATTGTTGTTGTATGGATATTACTGGGTTGTAATGTGTACTTTATAAATTGTGAATTATATTGTATCCTTAAAGATATTTGAGGTTATACTTGAATTGTATTGTATTATGGGTGTTTCATATTTCATGTATAAACGGTGGTTTGAGATTGGATGGTCGAAACGTGCAGCCCTGGGATTGGTTACTTCAATGCATCAGAGCGGGTTGTGTTGTAGAGATGAATTTGGTATTAATATGTATTGTAATGATATTGTATTGTACAATGAAGTGGGATTTGGATTAATCATCATAATCTAACTTATGAGATAATATTTATTATGGGATGGAGATAAAATTACATTATATGTCTGCTATGCAACTCGGATATAGCTGTGGGGACGCGTGTTAGTGTAGGAGGTAACAACATTCAGCCAGTCAGACCCGTGCAGCCACAGGGATGGGAAGTGGCAGAGTTAGTTCTGGACTCTTTCATTGTAAGTACCAACCTGTTCACTTTGGTGTTTTATTGTGGATGAAGAAGATATGTTGTACATTGTGATAGCTGTTGATGAGAAATGTGATAAGGGAACTGGCAGTAAAAGGAGTGTATATTTGCAGTGTGGCAGATAGGGAGTACTGCTGCTGACCGATCTTAGTGCTGTTTCTAATTTGGCGTTGGCAAGCAGATGGTGAGTTACTAGAGCATTCCAATGAGATGAAATATGGTGATAGTGATATAAGAGACTTGTTGATGGGAACTGTAACGAGGAACCTGAGACTACAAAGTGTACATTTGCAGTGTGGCACCTAGGGTGATAATGCTGGTGCAAGACTTGATCCAGTGTTTCCCTGGCTTGGCATGGGCGGTCATATTGTGAGTTAGTGAATCATTTAAGTGATGTGAAATAGTTTACTTGCTCAATTAAATTAAGTGATGTGGAATAGTTTGTTAGTTATACAAGTGACTTACGGGAACTGTGATTTGAGATTATAACTAAAAGAAATGGATACTTGCGTCAGATAGGAGGTGACTGATGCAATACCGAGTGCAACGTGTTCCTGGCTTGGAGGAGGCGGTCATATTGTGAGTTACTTTGAGTTATTTGATGAATTAATGCGTGATTTAGAATGTACAATGATACAGTGCAGTTATTTACAATGTACCCAGGTGCTAGGAGATCATCAGTTGAATGAAGTGTTGGAAAGAGGGTTATTTATGACATGTATTTCAGGCTGAATCAACGCAATAAAGATACAGCAAGGCAGCCTTGGACTATACCTCATCCCACAGTACAATTCAGCAATATCGCAGAGCAGCCATGGAGCAACTGAAGAAGGACCGTGCCACTGCCAAGAGGAGATTCAACAGGAAGGTTGGGCTCTTCAAGGAGGCACAAGGGAGGGGAGACTCAACAGAAACTCTACAAGTCTTGTATGAAGAGGTTTGTGAGTGTTTTAAACAAGTTGATGAGGTCAATGAGAATTTGATTGAGAGTTTAAAGAGTAATGAATCTTGTGAAGAATATGAGGACTATATAAGGGAACTAGAAACTATAAAATGTACTTTACTTGAGACTTTGAAAGCAAAATCGAAAGAAAAGACTAAATCAGTGCTTGCCATGAAAAAACTTGAACCTCCTAAATTTAATGGATCAGTGAGAGCATTTCCCTCTTTTATCAGAGATTTTGAAAGATTAGTTGTGGCACAACATGGTGAGGACCCTTATGTACTCAGAATATCACTGGAAGGGGAACCTAGGAGACTGGTTGAAGACTTAGATGATTACAACACTATGTGGGAAAGATTATATGACGTGTATGGTAATGAAGGAAAGTTGATTGATGCAATTTTGGGAGATATAAGGTCATATAAGCCATTGAATGATGGAGAGGATAGAAAGTTAATCAGTCTGATCAATACGGTAGAGAAAGTATGGTTAGATGTGAATAACTTAAAGCTAACTAAAGAGTTGGAGAATACCACTGTCCTGACTCAAGTAGAAAGATTATTACCCTTGATGTTGAAAAGGGAATGGGCTATTAAAGTGCAAGAATTGCAGACGGACAAGTTTAAAAATTTGGTTACATTCTTAACAGGTCACAGGAAGGCTTTAGAATATTTACAAGACGATTCCAGAAAGACTGTCACTACCAAGGTAGCAGTGCATACAGTAGATAAAGATCCTACAAAAGAAAGTGATGTATTAGAAGCTATAAGATTGTTAACTGTGGGACAAGAAAGGCTCCAAAATCAAATGTCAGAATGCTTAACCAGTTTATCTCGGGTAAGAGAGGGGAAGTATCAAGGCAGGTCTCAGATAGCAAAATTTAATGGTGAAAGGAATTTTGTCCTGTGCATGATAGTGAATCTCATGAAATGCAAGATTGTACAACATTTCAGCACTGGACAGCTGAAAATCAGATGGAATTTCTAAGGCAAAAGGGAATTTGTTTTGCCTGTCTAAAGAGAGGACATCTATCCAGGGAATGTGATAAGAAATTTGCTTGTAGAGTAAGAGTAAATGGAGATGTATGTGGGAAGCATCATCACTCAATTTTGCACCCCTTGTTTACCAGTTCACAGTCTTCTGTAATTGATGTCACAAGTAACTATTTGAGTAAGAAAGGTGCCCTGTTGATGACTGGCTTTGTTGCTTGCGGAGGTACTTCTATTCCCACATTGTATGATGCTGGAAGTAATATCAGTCTGATCACTTTTAGAATGGCTAAGAAACTAGGACTCAAAGGTGTCCCTATACACCTGTCTATGACAAAGGTTGGGAACCACACTGAAGAATTAGATAGTATTGTTTATGAAATGTGCTTAAGAGACCAAGCAAGGAAAGAAAAGGTTATTGAAGTTTGTGGAATTTCTGAAATAACTGTTGCTCATCATCAAGTGGATCTGTCGAGCGTTGCAAAGAAACTTGAGGTGTTGGAGAGAGATATCCAAAGGCCTGAAGGGCGTATAGAGCTCTTGATAGGATCTGATTACTGTACTCTAATGCCCCAAGTCATAAAAACTGTAGACAACGTTCAGTTGATGTCTAATGAGTTTGGATTCTGTATAAGGGGGAGAGTAGAAGATCAGGGAGATGAAAGAAGATACCAGGTGCAGATTAATCATGTAAGCTATAATAACGCCACAGATTGGGATTTCACAAATAAACCTAATGTGGGCAAGCTGGTGGAACAATATTTCTTATCCGAGAGTCTAGGAACAGAATGCATTCCAAAGTGTGGAGGCTGCAAATGTGGAGGTTGTTCAACAAAGGGAAATTTGACCATTCAGGAAGAAAGAGAGATGAAACTTATTGAAGACGGATTAACGTACGATGAACAAAATCACTGCTGGACATCTAGGTATCCTTGGACTTCTGATCCTACTACACTACCAAATAACGTCTTTATGGCATTTGCTAGACTAAAGGCCACTGAACGTCGGTTGATGAAAAGGGGAGCAGCTCAATGTGCAAAATATCAAGAACAGATTCAAGATATGTTAGATAGAGGAGTAGCTGAAAAGTTATCGGAGGAAGAATTTACTCATACAGGTCCAACGTTTTATCTACCCCATCATGAAGTTTATAAAGCAGATTCCACTTCAACCCCAATAAGAATAGTATTCAATGCTGCAGCATCCTATCAAGGATTCTCATTGAACAACATGCTTGCAAAGGGACCTGATGTTATAAATAACTTAGTTGGAATATTATTAAGATTCAGAGAAGAGGAAGTAGGTATGGTGGGTGATATTAGGAAAATGTACAATACAGTAAAACTCTCTGAAGAGGATATGCACACTCACAGATTTCTATGGAGAGACTTCAAAGTGGACAAAGAACCTACCCATTATAAACTGAAAACTGTTACATTTGGAGATAAGCCATCAGGATCGATTGCAATGTTGGCCCTTCGTAAGACTGCAGAACTGAACGATGATTTCCCTTTAGCCTCTAAAATAATTGCAGAGGATTCATATGTTGACGACATCATAAGTAGTGTTAATTCAAGGGACTGCGCAATGGAAAGAATTAATGAAATAGATTATGTTTTAAGACTAGGAGGTTTTCAGATTAAATACTGGGTCTTATCTGGAGAAGGGGATGATAGTATTGCAAAAGTATTGAATACTGACCAGGAGAAGGTTCTAGGTTTAGGTTGGAAACCCAAACAAAACATTTTTTCATTCAAAGTTAAACTTAATTTCTCTAAAAAGACAAGAGAAGGTAGATTAGAGTCGGACGTGACCTATGAGGATTTTGAAAGTCATATTCCACCCCTGCTGACCAGAAGAAGTGTCTTATCACAGTTTGCAACACTGTATGATCCTCTGGGACTGTTGACTCCCTTCACGCTAAAGACGAAATTAATGATGCGATCTATCATTATGGAAGTTAGCCAAGGAAACTCAAAGGGGTGGGATGAGCCTCTCAGTGAAAATCTATATTCAGAAACGTTGAAGTTGTTCGGTGAAATGTTTGAGATTGAGAAACTCTCATTTAGAAGATGCATAAAGCCAACAGCGGTGATTAAAGACCCAGAAATGATCATCTTTTGTGATAGTAGTAAGAAAGCATATGGAGCTGTAGCTTATGTTAGATGGGAAAGAGAAGATGGTGGCTATCATGTAAATATCCTTTGTTCAAAGAACAGAATAGCTCCTATGAGGCAACTCAGCATACCTCGACTAGAACTGTGTGCTGCTGTCTTAGCAGTCAGATTGAGAGTGACTATTGAGAAGGAGATGAGATACAAATTTTCTAAGACGATTCACATCACGGACAGTGAGATTGTAAGGGCACAAATCCAAAAGGAATCCTATCGATTTAATACCTTTGTTGGAACCAGGGTGGCAGAAATTCAATCAAAGTCTGAGCCCACTGATTGGTATTGGGTATCTTCTAAAGAAAATAGTGCTGATTTAACTACCAGAGAATGCAATCCTACGGAATTAGACATAGAATCTGTATGGCAAAGGGGTCCAGAGTTTCTATATCAAGAGTATTTAGAATGGCCTGTGAAACAGACCATAATGCCTGAGCTTCCAGATGTTGTATTTGCAAAGGTCACCTTGAATACAGGAAACTTTACAAATCAACTGGTGGATGTCCATAGATTTAGCAATATGAGACGTCTATTGTCAGTGATAGCTAGGGTTATGAACGCAGTAAGAAGAAGATCATTAAAGGCTATATCATGTGACCCCAGTACTGAGGATGTACAGAGAGCAGAACTTTATTTGGTTAAGAATGCTCAAGCAAGTTTGCCGCCAGATTGGGAGAAGAGGTATAAACGCTTAGGACCAAAGATGAGAGAGGATGGCATAATCACTGTGGGCAGTCGTATGGCCAAGTGGTTGAAAGACGATTGGAATTGCAGTCAGTTCATACTACTTCCTCCAAAAGACCCATTTTCCGAACTGTACTTGTCCCACATACATAATGAAGATCATTGTGGAGTAGAATCGAGTCTTGCTAGAGTTCAAGTGAAATATTGGATATTGGGTGCAAGAAAGACTATGAAATCCATTAGAAAAAGGTGTGTGCTATGTCGCAGAATAGACAAATTCTGTACATCCCAGTGTATGGGAGAATTGCCTAAGGAAAGACTTCAGCCATGTCCTCCATGGTATAATGTGAGCGTTGATCTCTTTGGTCCCTTTTGGGTTTGTGATACAGTAAAAAGGAGAGTGAAGAAGAAGGTGTTTGGAGTAATTTTCAGCTGCATGGTGACAAGATCTGTCCATTTGGATATTTCTGAAGGTTATGATACTCGAAACTTTCTTACTGTATTGAAGAAATTCACTTGTCTTAGAGGATTCCCAAAAAAGCTATATTCAGATAATGGTACGCAATTGGTATCTGCCAACAAGGAAATGAGAGAAATGGTTATTCAGTGGAATAAGAAGGAAATATTCAACTATGGAAAGTTTAAAGGTTTATCCTGGGTATTTAACAAATCTGCAGATGCCCCATGGGAGAACGCATGTAGCGAATCATTGATTAGATTGGTGAAGAGGTCTCTTACCAGAATCATAGGTGATTCCGTTGTGTCCTTTGGAGAACTACAGGCTGTGATGTATGAAGTTGCTAATGTCCTAAATGAACGGCCTATTGGATTTAAACCAGGTGAAAATCTTGATGAAGGGACTGTGTTGAGACCCAATGATTTACTACTAGGCAGATCCACCATTGAAGCTCCTTGTGGGTTTTGGGAAGAAAGTATTAATACCAATAGGACACATGCCTTTAAGATAAAGATAGTGGATTTGTTTTGGAAAAAATGGATGAAGAATTATTTCCCCACATTAATTGTGCGTCAAAAGTGGCATGTGAGTAAAAGAAATGTTCAGAAGGGTGATATTGTACTTGTTAATGATCAAAATGTATTGAGAGGAGAATGGAAATTAGCACAAGTTGTAGATGCCACACATGGAAGAGACGGAAAGACCAGAGACGTGATACTTCGGTATAAAAGAAACGACTCGGGGAATTATGTGGGTCAACGTGATATGCTCTTGACCAGATCAGTGCATCGACTAGTAGTGATACTCCCTGTGGAAGAGCAATAGAAATGAAATCAGACTTGATTTGTTGGGGGGAGTGTATTATGATTATCATAATAGCTGATGTATTATTGACATCCTTAAATGATTATTGTTGTTGTATGGATATTACTGGGTTGTAATGTGTACTTTATAAATTGTGCATTATATTGTATCGTTAAAGGTATTTGAGGTTATACTTGAATTGTATTGTATTATGGGTGTTTCATATTTCATGTATAAACGGTGGTTTGAGATTGGATGGTCGAAACGTGCAGCCCTGGGATTGGTTACTTCAATGCATCAGAGCGTGTTGTGTTGTAGAGATGAATTTGGTATTAATATGTATTGTAATGATATTGTATTGTACAATGAAGTGGGATTTGGATTAATCATCATAATCTAACTTATGAGATAATATTTATTATGTGATGGAGATAAAATTACATTATATGTCTGCTATGCAACTCGGATATAGCTGTGGGGACGCGTGTTAGTGTAGGAGGTAACAACATTCAGCCAGTCAGACCCGTGCCGCCACAGGGATGGGAAGTGGCAGAGTTAGTTCTGGACTCTTTCATTGTAAGTACCAACCTGTTCACTTTGGTGTTTTATTGTGGATGAAGAAGATATGTTGTACATTGTGATAGCTGTTGATGAGAAATGTGATAAGGGAACTGGCAGTAAAAGAAGTGTATATTTGCAGTGTGGCAGATAGGGAGTACTGCTGCTGACCGATCTTAGTGCTGTTTCTAATTTGGCGTTGGCAAGCAGATGGTGAGTTACTAGAGCATTCCAATGAGATGAAATATTGTGATAGTGATATAAGAGACTTGTTGATGGGAACTGTAACGAGGAACCTGAGACTACAAAGTGTACATTTGCAGTGTGGCACCTAGGGTGATAATGCTGGTGCAAGACTTGATCCAGTGTTTCCCTGGCTTGGCATGGGCGGTCATATTGTGAGTTAGTGACTCATTTAAGTGATGTGAAATAGTTTACTTGCTCAATTAAATTAAGTGATGTGGAATAGTTTGTTAGTTATACAAGTGACTTACGGGAACTGTGATTTGAGATTATAACTAAAAGAAATGTATACTTGCGTCAGATAGGAGGTGACTGATGCAATACCGAGTGCAACGTGTTCCTGGCTTGGAGGAGGCGGTCATATTGTGAGTTACTTTGAGTTATTTGATGAATTAATGCGTGATTTAGAATGTACAATGATACAGTGCAGTTATTTACAATGTACCCAGGTGCTAGGAGATCATCAGTTGAATGAAGTGTTGGAAAGAGGGTTATTTATGACATGTATTTCAGGCTGAATCAACGCAATAAAGATACAGCAAGGCAGCCTTGGACTATACCTCATCCCACAGTACAATTCAGCAATATCGCAGAGCAGCCATGGAGCAACTGAAGAAGGACCGTGCCACTGCCAAGAGGAGATTCAACAGGAAGGTTGGGCTCTTCAAGGAGGCACAAGGGAGGGGAGACTCAACAGAAACTCTACAAGTCTTGTATGAAGAGGTTTGTGAGTGTTTTAAACAAGTTGATGAGGTCAATGAGAATTTGATTGAGAGTTTAAAGAGTAATGAATCTTGTGAAGAATATGAGGACTATATAAGGGAACTAGAAACTATAAAATGTACTTTACTTGAGACTTTGAAAGCAAAATCGAAAGAAAAGTGCTTGCCATGAAAAAACTTGAACCTCCTAAATTTAATGGATCAGTGAGAGCATTTCCCTCTTTTATCAGAGATTTTGAAAGATTAGTTGTGGCACAACATGGTGAGGACCCTTATGTACTCAGAATATCACTGGAAGGGGAACCTAGGAGACTGGTTGAAGACTTAGATGATTACAACACTATGTGGGAAAGATTATATGACGTGTATGGTAATGAAGGAAAGTTGATTGATGCAATTTTGGGAGATATAAGGTCATATAAGCCATTGAATGATGGAGAGGATAGAAAGTTAATCAGTCTGATCAATACGGTAGAGAAAGTATGGTTAGATGTGAATAACTTAAAGCTAACTAAAGAGTTGGAGAATACCACTGTCCTGACTCAAGTAGAAAGATTATTACCCTTGATGTTGAAAAGGGAATGGGCTATTAAAGTGCAAGAATTGCAGACGGACAAGTTTAAAAATTTGGTTACATTCTTAACAGGTCACAGGAAGGCTTTAGAATATTTACAAGACGATTCCAGAAAGACTGTCACTACCAAGGTAGCAGTGCATACAGTAGATAAAGATCCTACAAAAGAAAGTGATGTATTAGAAGCTATAAGATTGTTAACTGTGGGACAAGAAAGGCTCCAAAATCAAATGTCAGAATGCTTAACCAGTTTATCTCGGGTAAGAGAGGGGAAGTATCAAGGCAGGTCTCAGATAGCAAAATTTAATGGTGAAAGGAAATTTTGTCCTGTGCATGATAGTGAATCTCATGAAATGCAAGATTGTACAACATTTCAGCACTGGACAGCTGAAAATCAGATGGAATTTCTAAGGCAAAAGGGAATTTGTTTTGCCTGTCTAAAGAGAGGACATCTATCCAGGGAATGTGATAAGAAATTTGCTTGTAGAGTAAGAGTAAATGGAGATGTATGTGGGAAGCATCATCACTCAATTTTGCACCCCTTGTTTACCAGTTCACAGTCTTCTGTAATTGATGTCACAAGTAACTATTTGAGTAAGAAAGGTGCCCTGTTGATGACTGGCTTTGTTGCTTGCGGAGGTACTTCTATTCCCACATTGTATGATGCTGGAAGTAATATCAGTCTGATCACTTTTAGAATGGCTAAGAAACTAGGACTCAAAGGTGTCCCTATACACCTGTCTATGACAAAGGTTGGGAACCACACTGAAGAATTAGATAGTATTGTTTATGAAATGTGCTTAAGAGACCAAGCAAGGAAAGAAAAGGTTATTGAAGTTTGTGGAATTTCTGAAATAACTGTTGCTCATCATCAAGTGGATCTGTCGAGCGTTGCAAAGAAACTTGAGGTGTTGGAGAGAGATATCCAAAGGCCTGAAGGGCGTATAGAGCTCTTGATAGGATCTGATTACTGTACTCTAATGCCCCAAGTCATAAAAACTGTAGACAACGTTCAGTTGATGTCTAATGAGTTTGGATTCTGTATAAGGGGGAGAGTAGAAGATCAGGGAGATGAAAGAAGATACCAGGTGCAGATTAATCATGTAAGCTATAATAACGCCACAGATTGGGATTTCACAAATAAACCTAATGTGGGCAAGCTGGTGGAACAATATTTCTTATCCGAGAGTCTAGGAACAGAATGCATTCCAAAGTGTGGAGGCTGCAAATGTGGAGGTTGTTCAACAAAGGGAAATTTGACCATTCAGGAAGAAAGAGAGATGAAACTTATTGAAGACGGATTAACGTACGATGAACAAAATCACTGCTGGACATCTAGGTATCCTTGGACTTCTGATCCTACTACACTACCAAATAACGTCTTTATGGCATTTGCTAGACTAAAGGCCACTGAACGTCGGTTGATGAAAAGGGGAGCAGCTCAATGTGCAAAATATCAAGAACAGATTCAAGATATGTTAGATAGAGGAGTAGCTGAAAAGTTATCGGAGGAAGAATTTACTCATACAGGTCCAACGTTTTATCTACCCCATCATGAAGTTTATAAAGCAGATTCCACTTCAACCCCAATAAGAATAGTATTCAATGCTGCAGCATCCTATCAAGGATTCTCATTGAACAACATGCTTGCAAAGGGACCTGATGTTATAAATAACTTAGTTGGAATATTATTAAGATTCAGAGAAGAGGAAGTAGGTATGGTGGGTGATATTAGGAAAATGTACAATACAGTAAAACTCTCTGAAGAGGATATGCACACTCACAGATTTCTATGGAGAGACTTCAAAGTGGACAAAGAACCTACCCATTATAAACTGAAAACTGTTACATTTGGAGATAAGCCATCAGGATCGATTGCAATGTTGGCCCTTCGTAAGACTGCAGAACTGAACGATGATTTCCCTTTAGCCTCTAAAATAATTGCAGAGGATTCATATGTTGACGACATCATAAGTAGTGTTAATTCAAGGGACTGCGCAATGGAAAGAATTAATGAAATAGATTATGTTTTAAGACTAGGAGGTTTTCAGATTAAATACTGGGTCTTATCTGGAGAAGGGGATGATAGTATTGCAAAAGTATTGAATACTGACCAGGAGAAGGTTCTAGGTTTAGGTTGGAAACCCAAACAAGACATTTTTTCATTCAAAGTTAAACTTAATTTCTCTAAAAAGACAAGAGAAGGTAGATTAGAGTCGGACGTGACCTATGAGGATTTTGAAAGTCATATTCCACGCCTGCTGACCAGAAGAAGTGTCTTATCACAGTTTGCAACACTGTATGATCCTCTGGGACTGTTGACTCCCTTCACGCTAAAGACGAAATTAATGATGCGATCTATCATTATGGAAGTTAGCCAAGGAAACTCGAAGGGGTGGGATGAGCCTCTCAGTGAAAATCTATATTCAGAAACGTTGAAGTTGTTCGGTGAAATGTTTGAGATTGAGAAACTCTCATTTAGAAGATGCATAAAGCCAACAGCGGTGATTAAAGACCCAGAAATGATCATCTTTTGTGATAGTAGTAAGAAAGCATATGGAGCTGTAGCTTATGTTAGATGGGAAAGAGAAGATGGTGGCTATCATGTAAATATCCTTTGTTCAAAGAACAGAATAGCTCCTATGAGGCAACTCAGCATACCTCGACTAGAACTGTGTGCTGCTGTCTTAGCAGTCAGATTGAGAGTGACTATTGAGAAGGAGATGAGATACAAATTTTCTAAGACGATTCACATCACGGACAGTGAGATTGTAAGGGCACAAATCCAAAAGGAATCCTATCGATTTAATACCTTTGTTGGAACCAGGGTGGCAGAAATTCAATCAAAGTCTGAGCCCACTGATTGGTATTGGGTATCTTCTAAAGAAAATAGTGCTGATTTAACTACCAGAGAATGCAATCCTACGGAATTAGACATAGAATCTGTATGGCAAAGGGGTCCAGAGTTTCTATATCAAGAGTATTTAGAATGGCCTGTGAAACAGACCATAATGCCTGAGCTTCCAGATGTTGTATTTGCAAAGGTCACCTTGAATACAGGAAACTTTACAAATCAACTGGTGGATGTCCATAGATTTAGCAATATGAGACGTCTATTGTCAGTGATAGCTAGGGTTATGAACGCAGTAAGAAGAAGATCATTAAAGGCTATATCATGTGACCCCAGTACTGAGGATGTACAGAGAGCAGAACTTTATTTGGTTAAGAATGCTCAAGCAAGTTTGCCGCCAGATTGGGAGAAGAGGTATAAACGCTTAGGACCAAAGATGAGAGAGGATGGCATAATCACTGTGGGCAGTCGTATGGCCAAGTGGTTGAAAGACGATTGGAATTGCAGTCAGTTCATACTACTTCCTCCAAAAGACCCATTTTCCGAACTGTACTTGTCCCACATACATAATGAAGATCATTGTGGAGTAGAATCGAGTCTTGCTAGAGTTCAAGTGAAATATTGGATATTGGGTGCAAGAAAGACTATGAAATCCATTAGAAAAAGGTGTGTGCTATGTCGCAGAATAGACAAATTCTGTACATCCCAGTGTATGGGAGAATTGCCTAAGGAAAGACTTCAGCCATGTCCTCCATGGTATAATGTGAGCGTTGATCTCTTTGGTCCCTTTTGGGTTTGTGATACAGTAAAAAGGAGAGTGAAGAAGAAGGTGTTTGGAGTAATTTTCAGCTGCATGGTGACAAGATCTGTCCATTTGGATATTTCTGAAGGTTATGATACTCGAAACTTTCTTACTGTATTGAAGAAATTCACTTGTCTTAGAGGATTCCCAAAAAAGCTATATTCAGATAATGGTACGCAATTGGTATCTGCCAACAAGGAAATGAGAGAAATGGTTATTCAGTGGAATAAGAAGGAAATATTCAACTATGGAAAGTTTAAAGGTTTATCCTGGGTATTTAACAAATCTGCAGATGCCCCATGGGAGAACGCATGTAGCGAATCATTGATTAGATTGGTGAAGAGGTCTCTTACCAGAATCATAGGTGATTCCGTTGTGTCCTTTGGAGAACTACAGGCTGTGATGTATGAAGTTGCTAATGTCCTAAATGAACGGCCTATTGGATTTAAACCAGGTGAAAATCTTGATGAAGGGACTGTGTTGAGACCCAATGATTTACTACTAGGCAGATCCACCATTGAAGCTCCTTGTGGGTTTTGGGAAGAAAGTATTAATACCAATAGGACACATGCCTTTAAGATAAAGATAGTGGATTTGTTTTGGAAAAAATGGATGAAGAATTATTTCCCCACATTAATTGTGCGTCAAAAGTGGCATGTGAGTAAAAGAAATGTTCAGAAGGGTGATATTGTACTTGTTAATGATCAAAATGTATTGAGAGGAGAATGGAAATTAGCACAAGTTGTAGATGCCACACATGGAAGAGACGGAAAGACCAGAGACGTGATACTTCGGTATAAAAGAAACGACTCGGGGAATTATGTGGGTCAACGTGATATGCTCTTGACCAGATCAGTGCATCGACTAGTAGTGATACTCCCTGTGGAAGAGCAATAGAAATGAAATCAGACTTGATTTGTTGGGGGGAGTGTATTATGATTATCATAATAGCTGATGTATTATTGACATCCTTAAATGATTATTGTTGTTGTATGGATATTACTGGGTTGTAATGTGTACTTTATAAATTGTGCATTATATTGTATCCTTAAAGGTATTTGAGGTTATACTTGAATTGTATTGTATTATGGGTGTTTCATATTTCATGTATAAACGGTGGTTTGAGATTGGATGGTCGAAACGTGCAGCCCTGGGATTGGTTACTTCAATGCCTCAGAGCGTGTTGTGTTGTAGAGATGAATTTGGTATTAATATGTATTGTAATGATATTGTATTGTACA
>CM035177.1:17979101-17997367 GCA_020233015.1 Callinectes sapidus | reverse complement strand
AGAGAGAGAGAGAGAGAGAGAGAGAGAGAGAGAGAGAGAGAGAGAGAATGATAAAAACCAGGAAAAATAATAATAATAATAATAATAATAATAATAATAATAATAATAATAATAATAATGATAATAATAATAATAATAATAATAATAACAATAACAACAATAACAACAACCCTTAATAACTTGAAAAACACTATTAATTTTAAGGGACACAATACATAAAAACCACATTTACAGATTATTTAGGGAAAAATATGAACGTGTGTGTGTGTGTGTGTGTGTGCGTGTGCGTGTGCGTGTGCGTGTGTGTGTGTGTTTTCAAGGACCGCAGTTAGAGAACGGTTCCTTTCCCTTAGAATTTACAAAGGGACACAAATTTTAGGGTTTTAAGGGTTACTGGGACACGTATTTAAAGGGACACCAAAATATTTAAAGGGCAAAATTTCCTTAAAAGGGTATAAATGGATTAACAATTAAATAACTATTAAAAAAAATCACCGCTTATTAACAACCAACACATTATAAACACTAATAACAATAACTATAACAACTAAAACAATAACAATAATAATAATAATAATAATAATAATAATAATAATAATAATAATAATAATAATAGTAACATATATATACACATAATCTTACATATACATATTTAATTAGGAGAAAGAGAAAGAGAAAGAGAGAGAGAGAGAGAGAGAGAGAGAGAGAGAGAGAGAGAGAGAGAGAGAGAGCGCTAATAATAACAGGGTGAAAAGAACATACTAGTCTAGGGTGACTAAGATAATTAAATAGGGTGATTTTTGGGGGAGTCAAGGGTGAGGAAAGCGGATGTTAGGGTGAATGGAAGGGTGAAAATAAGGTGAGGGGTTTTCTAGGGTGAAGACTGCCTAGGGTGAGGGCTAGCTAGGGTGAGAAATAAGCCAGGGTGAAAATTAACGTGAAAAATAAGCTGAAGCGAGGAAGAAAATGGGAAAAAATTAAAGAAAATGAAAGGAAATGAAAGAAAATTTTTTAGGGTGACGCCAGGTTAGGGTGAAAGCTTAGGGTGAAAATAAGGGTGATTTAGGGAAAAAAAGGGTGGTTAGAGTGAAAGAGAGGGAGAAAAAGAGAGAGAAAAGAGAGAGAGTGGGAGAGAAAGAAAGGGTGATTAGAGAGAAAGAAAGGGAAAAAAAGAGAAAAAAAGAGAGGGAGAGAGAAAGGGTGAGGAAAAGAGAGAAAAAAAGAGAGAGGGAGAGAAAAAGAGTGATTAGAGTGAAAGAGAGAGAAAAAAAAAGAGAGCGAGAAAAAAAGAAAGAGGGAAAAAGAGAAAAAAAGAGAAAAAGAGAGAAAAGAGAGAAAAAAAAAGGATGAGAGAAAAAGGGAGAGAGAGAAAAGAAAGAGCGAAAAAAAGAGAGAAAAAGAAAGAAAAAGAGAAAGAACAAGAGAAGAAAAGGAAGATAGAAAAAAGGGAGCGAAAAAAAGAGCGAAAAAGAGAAATAGAGAGAAACAACGAAAAAAGGAGAAAAAGAGAGAAAAAAAGAAAGAAAAAAAAGAGAGAAAAAACGAAAAAAAGAGAGAAAAAGAGAAAAGGGAGAAAAAGAAGAAAAAGTAAAGGAGAAAAAAAGAAAAGAGAAAGAAAAAGAGAGAGAAAAAAAGAGAGAGAAAAAAGAGAAAAACAGAGAGAAAAAAAGAGAGAAAAAGAGAAAAGAGAGCGAGGGGGGCGGTGTGAGGGGGGGGCGTTAAGGCAATAAGGGTGAGGCCAGGCTGATAAGGGCAGTGGTGGGGGGTGGTGGGGGGTGGGGGGGGGTGGGGGGGGGTTCATGCTAGTATAGGTTTGCCACTAACCTCTCTAGACATCTCCTGAAAACAAAGATAAAGGTGAGAGAAAACGAATGAAATAAACCACCTCTCTCTCTCTCTCTCTCTCTCTCTCTCTCTCTCTCTCTCTCTCTCTCTCTCTCTCTCTCTCTCTCTCTCGTGTGTAACTTAAGGCGAATTCAAAGATTTTTTTTCTTCTTTTCTGCAGCTCCCCCTTGAGGCTTTCCCGCAGAAGAAAACGCGTCAAAATGTGAATATTTGCCTCGATGCCCGGGAGAGGGAGACGAAATTAAAGAAGAAAAAATTACGCACTTCAATATCCATTTTTCTTACAAGACAGGTTTTTTTCCCTCTCTCTGTTTCAAATCTACATTATTTTTACTATTTCATCCTTTTTTTTCTTATTTTTTTTGTGCATCTTGGAAATAATAATGCCATTGGTTTGTTAGTGAAAATGTTTCCTTTATTACTAATGTTGTTATTGTCTTGGCGTATTGTCTTGAAAAAAGTGACAATGTTTTCATGTTTACCAATCTCTCTCTTGTCGATTCAGAGGAAAGAAAGCAAGTGAAAATAAAATGAAAGTAATATCCGTCTTTTTCAATACAAATTAGTTTTAATAACCACTTTTACTATTAGAATTTCTTCCGTTATCTCATATAATTTTACCTTCCAAAATCACAAACTTTAACATTACCAATCATTCTTGTCTTTAATATCCACTTTTACTCTTCCTGATTGTCTCTTATTTTTCTCTTCTATTATTTATTTTTATCTAAAGTGCCTTCATCATCATAGTGCCCAGACTGAATACAATATTTTTATACTTTTAATATCCACTTTTACAAACACTAACTCTTCTTTTTATCTTAGTGTGTACCTGCGCCTTCAAAGCATCCAGGATAAATACTACAGACCTTTCTTATTTTCTTTTAATTATTCCCTTCGTGCGACTGCGTAAAGGTAAAGGTGTAAAGATAAAAAAGGTGCGCCTCCGCCAAGAGTAACGATTGAGCGCCGGTGTTAATGATACAGTTCAAAGGTGTCGTTACGTAGGGAGGAGCGAGCACCGGTATTTTCAAGTAGCACCTGTAATTAAAAGTACACCGAGGGGTAATGATTTAATTTGCATACGTAGAACCAAGTATTCGGGTTATCGATGGTGTTCGAGTGCGCAGCCCCGACGACTTCGGCCTCGGCTTCCTGTGCGGTGCGAAGATTTGCGAGGTACTGAGGGAAAAAAGTAAATAGACTGATGAAAAAGGCACAGCTAACGAATTATGCATTCCTGGTGGTGGCACTGCAGGTAAATACAAGATACGTAGACATTAATTACTCGTGTTTTCCAGGTAAGACAAACATTATTAGCATGCTGCATAATGAACATGAAATACGAAGATGAAAACAGCATATACAGCAACAACAAATACACACAGCAAGACAAATAGAACACAGCATACACGCAATGCAATAGAATATGATTTATTTAGGAGTGAAGCAAAACGACAACTAGGATGGAGGGAAAGTAAGGAAAGAAGCTGCAGGAGAGGAGAGGAGAGGAGAGGAGAGGAGAGGGAAGGAGGGAGGGAGGGAGGTGAGAGATGAAGGCAAAGAAGGGCCAGGAGTGAGGAGGGTAACACCATCCAAAAATTACGAGAGCATCGCTTTCACGTAAAGGTGAGACCCCACCTGTTCGGCACACTTCTTCTCCAGGTGAATTCTGTATAACCCCATCTCTCTCTCTCTCTCTCTCTCTCTGACTTTATTTCCTCTCTATTACGTAGTTTTTCAGAGGCTTTTTCCACCAAGATTTTTTTCCAAAGTTCTCCCTCCTATTATCTCTCTCTCTCTCTCTCTCTCTCTCTCTCTCTCTCTCTCTCTCTCTCTCTAACGAAGCTATTTTCCAAGGTGTTTTCCCCAGCCTTGGTTTAGTTTGGGTGGCGCACACACACACACACACCGACAGAGATAAACAAAAATATTCCTTCAGCCTCTATCCGAGCAAGCGGTCCACTCACCCTCAAATTTATCGTACCACTATTTCATTATCCTCTCTCTCTCTCTCTCTCTCTCTCTCTCTCTCTCTCTCTGTTGGCCGTTGAGATTAAAGGTGTGGAGGTAAGGGAACAGTGGGTGGTAGGAGGAGGGGTCGGAGTGGGAGGAGGAGAGGGCCAGTGCATATCGGCGTGTTTCGTCCATTTTTACGTGAACCGGTAAGTGCAGGTTAAATGGCTATGAAATACTGAGAAGTGTTTGTACTACTACCTGTTACGCAGCCGGCGAGAGCAAAATAATCATCAGAAAAATGGGGAACTGGTAGAAATGGTCTACACGTGATCTAAACATACACACATACACACACACACACACACTTTTATCGATGTAGTGCGTGCGTGCGTGTGTGTATGTATGTGTGTGTGTGTGTGTGCTGTCGCTATTTTCAAACGCCGGGAGTGACTGTCAACCTCACTCAAACCTTTCCTGTGACGACCAAAGTACGACATGTCACCCCTACAACATGGTTCCTGATTCCTGACGTCACCATCACCACCATCACCATATCTTTAGTCCCTCTTGTAGCTTCACCGTCACCACACTGCCACCATTGTAATCAACATCACCACCACCTTCACCATCACGAGCCTTGCCAGGTCGAATAAGATGAAAGGAACCTATGAAAAGAGAGGCAAGAGAGTGTGGCCAAACGTGGAGATATTTCTAAAAGCTTTGGATGTTTAGTGAATGAGTGAGTGTGTGTGTGTGTGGATGCGGAGTATATACGTGCTAAGATGTGTTGTGTAATTCTCTCTCTCTCTCTCTCTCTCTCTCTCTCTCTCTCTCTCTCTCTCTCTCTCTCTCTCTGTATTCGCTAAGCAACATCACGATTTTCTATCAAGCACGCGAACCGCAACCACCATCAACTGCTACCACACACACACACACACACACACTCACTCAGCTTAATTAACTTAATCTCCGGCATCCCTACACACACACACACACACACACTATACGTTCCTTAAGGATTCTGCCACCTCCCTTTCTTGATCCTTTCCCGGGCTATCGCGTCCTATATCCTTGACTCGTGTTGCATGCGGCGTCTTCCCTCTCAACACACACACACACACACACACACGAGTACATTGCCTCTATTCACTCAGCTCCTTCACTGCCTCGGTTTGTTCTCCAGCTTAATAAAATGGTGTAGCGTAAGTAGATTGATCTTTTTAGCGCTTGTTGTTGTGTTTGTGCTCTGATTCATGCTCACTGAGATTAAGAAATAAGGTTTTTATTACTATTATAAGTGTAAGGATTAATAATAAAAAAGCTATATATACCTCAGTTTAAAAGAAATACTGATTTACTTTCTTCACTCTGAGTAAGATAAGTTTCCCTTGGTTATAAAATGCTCTACTCGAACATTGATTATTTTTTTATCCATTATATATTTAACACTATTACCGAGTACTGGGCAGGGCTATTTTTACTGCTATTCACACCTGTATCCATCGACACCGGCACGGCTGTCTTGGCACCATTAAACTTTCAGTAAACATCGACCTCTGCAGTTCAATTACTAGCATACTATCTGTATTGCTATCTTCACGACCCGCTAGCAGCCACTTGTACGCACCTCTGTGGAAGTGTACAACCCTCACACACACACACACACACACACACACACACACACACACACACAGTCTCGTATTCTTTAAACACTTCCATGCTCCATCTCCACCACTTCAAAAGGCTTTATTTAAATTTAGATGAGATTTTTAGCATGTTTTTACAGTTATAAAGACAGAGTAACAAGATTTCAATATCATCAAAATAAGAAACACTTGAAAATCCCACTATTTATCTCTGTGGCCTTTGGAAAATAGTCGCGGTGAAAGACCAAAGTGTTTCTGAATATGGGCAACACACACATACACACACACAAACAAATAACCTCTACCATAAGTATATATTTTCCCAGAGACCGAACCTTCACTTTCTTGGTGTGACACGTTTCATAATTTTATTTGCAGCGTTATGGCACCACTGGACATTAAAATAAAATCACATATCGACATCCACCTCCATAAAACGCAATCGCTCTTTATGCATTTTGCAACACCTCCGACACAACGCAAAGGGGAACAAACACGACAAATAAAATGCGCGTGAATTAATCATCAGCCTATACCGTTATTTATGGTCCGAAACACAGGAAGAAAATGACGTACAAATAATAATAGTAATAACAACAACATCTGAGACCAATAAACTTCACATTGGGATTTCACAAATAATAACTTCACATAAAGCACTGATGAATAACGATGACAATTACTAGGATCACTCCCTCACCTACACACAACACACACACATATACCCAACTGTAACTTCACACTCGTAGCAATAAGTGATTGAGGCAGATTTCAAGTGGATTTTAGTACACACACACACACACACACACACACACACACGTATCTTAATAATGCATACACTCCACACACGTGGGTAGGTGAGTGGCGGTGCTGGTGGTGAGTTGCGTTACTTATTTATTTATTTATGAGAGAGAAGAACTGGCGGTGCGTGGAAAGTCCGTAGAGTAGAGCGTCAGAGAGAGAGAGAGAGAGAGAGAGAGAGAGAGAGAGAGAGAGAGAGAGAGAGAGAGAGAGAGAGACTGATATACTACACACGAGACTTCTCACAAAACCGATTGGATAAAGAGCTGCGGACAGGAAGAAAAACAAGAGACAGGCAAAGCGACGGTCGTGGAGATAGAAAGAAAAACAGATGGACTGAGAGATAGACGCTTGGACGCTGGGGCTGACCGGGGCAGTGAGCTAGTCGACTTGTTTACTGTGAAAACAACCACGGTGCGCCATCATTTAACATCGTAATTATACACGCACTTCACGCTTATCTCCTTTTTGAAAAACCGACTTTCCGCTTTCCGCCCACAAGATCAGAAAAGGAGGCGAAAGAAGGACAACCTACAAGTGTTTATTTTGTAGTTTATTGGAAGCAGTTCTCTCTCTCTCTCTCTCTCTCTCTCTCTCTCTCTCTCTCTCTCTCTCTCTCTCCTCTTCCACCACTCAGGGGAGAGAATTGAAAGGGATAAACAATGAAAATGACACCAGTGGATTATTTCAAGGGATTTTTCTCAAGTTTATTTCTTTCTACCAGAGCAGTGTTGTTGGAAGCGACACAATTAGTTGAATAATATTTGGAGGCAAACACTTAAGTTGTCACTCCTCCTCCTCTTTCCCTCTCTCCAGCAAAACTTGGGACAGCTGATGGCCCTCCAACACACGGATATAGATGAGGAATTGGGGGAACATTTTCACTCGCCTCGTATTGAAGGGTAATTTTATCTTCCTCCTTAGTATCATATTTCGGTAAAGTCTTGAATTCCTACTTGCCTCGTCAATAAGTCTCTCCTCTCTCTCTCTCTCTCTCTCTCTCTCTCTCTCTCTCTCTCTCTCTCTCTCTCTCAGTAATCGTGTCAAAGTTACGTCTCAAAACACTGTCGTCAACAAGGAAAGTGACTCAACTGGATTAGAAAACACGGGCAAAACCGCGACAACTTCGGACTTCGTTTTAAAAAAGGAGACAGACACTCACCGCTACACACACACACACACACAGTTAATACACAGCCTCTCTGTTTATCTCTTCCGCTACGCACTCCTTAAAACACATTCTCATTACAGGAACGAAAGAAAAAAAAAACACTCGTAAACACAAAGTAAAGGATTGTTGGTGCAACGCTACACAACTCCTTAATGGTCCACGTCTACGCTTCATCCGCGGCGTGGAAAGAGAGAGAGAGAGAGAGAGAGAGAGAGAGAGAGAGAGAGAGAGAGAGAGAGAGAGAGAGAGAGAGAGAGAGAGAGAGAGAGAGAGACGGCAAAGGGATTATTAAGGAAATAAATAAAGGGATAGATATGTAGCTTAAAGTCGCACCGGCGTCTCAACTCCCCGTTTTAACTAAGCCCTCTTACTTCTTATTTCCCCCGCTCTCTCTCTCTCTCTCTCTCTCTCTCTCTCTCTCTCTCTCTCTCTCTCTCTCTCTCTCTCTCTCTCTCTATCCTCGTTTCTCCCTCTCCCCCCTTTACCTTATTCCTCCAGCACTTCTCCCCTCTAAAAGTTCTCTCCCTAACACTCACTCTACTAGTCCTTTAAAAAAAAACTTCTAAAACTTGAGTGAAATGAAGTTTAGAGGGAGTGGCATAAAACACTTGAATATTCGAAGTTTTCCTCTACTAAAAGAGAGAAAAGTGAGCCGGCGGTGGCATGGAAGCAGCAGGGGTGATAAGTGGTAATGGAGGAGGAGGATAAGGTGGTAGTGGAGGCAGAGGAGAGCTTAAGATTCTGCGATGCATACGTGTGACCAAAACAAGAATCAAGTTAACTCAACGCGGAATACACAAAATTTCTTCTTTCTCTCTTTCTCTCTCTCGCACACAAACATTTACCACCACCACCACCAACAACACAACACTTTTGCTCTTGGGTTTTATTATTTACACAGCATTCCCACATCCCCACTGCCTACACACGCGTTGCATTCAGTCAGCAGCGGCAAGGGAATCAGTCAATTCATGGGTGAGTGAAAAGTCAAGTTAACTCAGTCAGTAGTCAGTCAGTCAAGTCCAGCCACCTTTACGCGTCGAGCCACCCAGCGACTAACTTCCCGCTACGCCCAACGCTCCGACGCTCCTGGTTCCCGGCACCGTTCTGGCTTAATTCCCCGACAGCGTCTCCCTCAACACCCACGGCGAGTCACTGCGTCCACGCCGTCACGAGGCTGCTGAATAATACGCCATGTGGTGCCTGCAAGCTCCCACGTGTCGCCAGGATGGAGGCAAATGAAGGGTGTGGATTAGGGAGAATATGGGGTGGTGGATGGGAAGGCCGAAAAAGAGAAGTAGGCAGGAATGGGAGGAGAAAGTTTATAAAGAGACATCGGCTTTAAAAACTTACCTTTCATCACACAGGTGTTGTAGACTAATAAACACTGGAGATCCGCGGTAATTGCCTTATATCCATGATCATCAACGTGCGACACTCGTGATTGGGATCTTTCAGAAATCAAGTTCCTTCACAAAACCAGAAAAACCGATCGACACGAAACTTTCTTTTTTTTTCTCTCTCTCTACCTTTCTTTCTCTCGCTTCCCTCCTTCTATCTCTCTCTATATCCTTCTCTCTCTCTCTCTCCTCTCCTCTCTATCTCTCTCCCTCTCCCTCTCTCAGCGTCGCGGTTCTCGTGTTTCACCTCACAAACTCCTCAAAACTTTCCCTCGTGACTAAGAGCAGAAAAAAAGCGCATTTATCTTCCGGTTCACGTGTCTCACTTTCCAGTTAGCACTCTAATACATCCATGGATTCCCGCCGAGGCCACTCAGTCCATCGTCCATCCACCCAAGGAACACAAGCTCAGAGGGTGCTGCACTCGGAGGCAAGGAGGCAGAGTCCAGGGGAGCGGCGCGGCACACGTCCTCCCGCCACCAAGTCTCACTCGACACTGAGAGTTGGCTGGTCCCAGGGTCGTGAGGAATGTTAATGAGCTGGTTCCCCTCGCCGTCCCCAGATGGAGCTTTTATCGGCGTGTGTCGGCAGCGGCGGCGGCCCACACCTTACCAAGAGAGAGAGGAGGAGAGAGGGAGAGAAGGAGAGGAAGATAGAGAGCCAGACAGAGACGTTATCCTAGATTAATTCCTCCGTGATCTTTGGCCGCTCCAGCAGCATAGAACGTCCCACGACCAAGCTGGCGACTGTTTTACGAGACCGGGCGGAACCCTAGGCAGGCCAGGGCTCGCGGGGGACCGGGCGAGGGAGGCAGGACACGTGGGCAGACTGAGGGAGGCGGCGGCGAAGGAAGGAGCAGCCGGGGTGAGTGAGTGAGGTGAGGGCGGGCGGGCGGAGAAGGACGTGTGTGATCTGCAACGTGTAAGCGGCGACTCTTCTTCCTCTTACTCCCTCCCTCCACCTCTTACTCTTCTTTCTTACACTTGGCTCTTCTTCGCTAACTCTTCTTCCCTTGCATGCACCGCCTACTTACTTATATTATTTCCAGGTCGTGTGTTCTTCCTCCTCTTGCTTCTTCTTTTCCTTCTTCGTGCTCTTGTTTCATCTCATCTACCATCACCACCACCTCCTCCTCCTTTTGCTTTTTTGACTAATGTTCTTTTCCCTTGTTCTTCTTCGACGTCTTCTTCTTCCTCCTCCTCCTCCTCCTTCACTTCGCCGTCTTCTCCCCTCTCATAACTCTGCCTCTGACTTCCCTCCCATCCCTCATCAGCCACCATGACTTCATTCCTCACTACTCTCTCAGTCGCCGTTTCTTTCTTCATTCTGTAGCACACCACGCACCTTCAAGTGATACCTCTTACCTATTGTAACTCTCTCTCTCTCTCTCTCTCTCTCTCTCTCTCTCTCTCTCTCTCTCTCTCTCTCTCTCTCTCTCTCTCTCTCTCTCTCTCTCTCTCTCCACCAGCAGGTCCGCTCTTTACTCTGTCATGTTTGTCATCGTCGTTCTTTATTTTCTCCTTCAATCTTATTTTCCTTCCCTCTCTCTCTCTATCTCTCACACACTCGCTCATCTTTTCCTTCATCTCTTTCTCCCCCATTTCTCTCTCCACCTTCTTTGCCTGCTGCTCCTTCACTCGCCAAGACTCAGTGATACTCAACGCCGGGCGAAAAGTGAGCGAGAGAAAGAGAAAGAGAGAGAGAGAGAGGGAGAGGAAAAAGAGAGAGACAGGAGAGGAAAGATAAATGTGACTCAATGGAAATGCGAAAAGTGAAACCTGTGTACGTGGAAGTTTAGATATTGACGCGCATTGCATATGTAAGTAAGTGCCTGTGATGTGTGTGTGCGTGTGTAGTATGTGTGCGTATTGAGAGACACCTACAGTGGCTACATGTGCGTACAGTACAATGATACATGCATACGTACATAGAGAACTGTTTCTGTAAGACTTGTGCGAGTGTTCATGGTTTGTTACATAAAAGAGATTAAAAAAAGAAAGGATTCAATAAAGAGAACCTATTCATGGCTTCTCGTTACTTTTTTATGGCTTTTATTGCGAGTAGTTTTGATGCACATTAACAAATGAACATCACAATGAGTGCCAAGTGTTCTTTCTGGTCGTGATGTACATACATACGAGGAAGTAATCAGCAAATGACGCCACCAATAAGTGAATCTATAGACATAAATGGATAAAGTGAACCAATACTACTGTAAATAAAAATATAAATTCACTCATAATTACTAATCTCCATATATTTTAATCGTGTGTTCCGCAGTGATCAAATTATGTTATGTGGTGCTGTGGTGTCTTGAATTTCCACTCTCTCTCTCTCTCTCTCTCTCTCTCTCTCTCTCTCTCTCTCTCTCTCTCTCTCTCTCTCTCTCTCTCTCTCTCTCTCTCTCTCTCTGTATTTCCGTCAAAATATAATGGAATCTACATCAATAATACTAAACATTCCCAACAGAATACTCGACTTCCTTCACCACCGTTTTAACAAGAACACGCACGGAACTTGTACTTATATAATGTAGATAACAACAACAACTAGAACTACTACTACTGCAACAACCACAACTACTACTACAGTTACTAAATTCATTAATACTATCATTACTACATGTGAATAATAACCAGCAACGATAACAAAAACGACAACAATGACGACAACGAATCCCGCCTCCAGATTATTAAGTTAGCAGTCTTGCCACGCCGGACGCTGATGTATGCACGCCCGCGCCTCCGTGACCGCGGCTAACTCGCTGACAGCACCCCACAGAACACAACGATTATTTCTCCGCATTGCTATATTGCCCACCACCCACCACTGCAGCCCACTCACACCCACCCCATCCTCTCCTCTCTGACTCACTCCTCTGTGTTGGTCTTACTCCCGCTTACTGTTAATCTCTGATCCGCTTACCTCTACCCACCGCCAACTGATCCAACCACAGCCCGCCATCGTAATCCCAGTACTCTAATCTGATCCATATACCAATCATCCAACGCTCGTCCACTGCTCGTCCACCTAAAATCCACATAATGAATCGATGATCTGTATTTCCACCTGCCTATGACTTGAACTCTTTCAAGGGAGAGGTATCAAGACTATCTTGAGGTATCAAGATATCAAGAGGTATCAAGGTATCTTTTGGCTCACGAATCTGAACTTTCTCAAGGATCGGCACTTCAGTGGGCTTTTTTGTTTGATTTTTGTTGCCTACGGCCGCCTCCCTTCTACATAAAAAGAAGAAGTTTTCGTTAATAGTGATGCATTCAGTGTTCTCTGATACACACCGCTGATCCACGTAACGATCTCCGCCACGTATCACTGATCCACTCTTAACATTGTACCACACATCATTGATATACTGAAGGTCTTTTTTTTAAACATAATCTAACCTAACCGAAATTTTTTTACCACATATAAACAATCCACTCCATAACTTCTGCCACGCACCGGTGGTCCCACAAAAACAAACTCCGCCAATCACCGCTGATCCACACAAAACCTTTCACCACACTCCGCTCTGATCCACTCAACACCTTCAACTCCCACCGCGTGTTTACTGAACAATTTCCACGACACACCGTTAATCCACATACAACCATCCACCCACACCACCTTCCACCACACCACAAACATACGCAATACCGACTACACACCACCACTTTCCTCCACGTCGCGAGTCCACCTAACACCTAACCACACACACACACACACACACACCGGCGGTTCACACATCCACCTTCCACCCACCGCAGCCTCGTCGCACGGAGCCCACCACCGCCAAACAGCGAAAACGAGACAAATCAAAAAGGAAATTCTTGTTTACGGCTGAGGGAAATATTCTTGCATAGAGACAAATAATCCCGAAACGCTGCAATCTTCCCAAATCCGGCGCGAGGAAAATTCAACATCACACGATCGGCGTTTTTATCGTTGTTTCCCGAGCGATTTCTGATATCGGAGGTATTAAAGTAAACATTTGCTGATAACTGAGATAACCAGGGATAGCCCGAGATCGCCAGCCAGCGCCACCGAATGCCACACGAAAATACGAAGGGAAATACTAAAATGATGAAATAAAAAAAAAAGTTAGGTAAATATAATAACGTTAATATAAGTTCGCTGTTCTGTGTTTTTTTTTTATTCGGGAAAAGAGAGAAAGGAAGGATTGTGTTTAGCTGTGCGTCGATTTGCTTGCTCCCCGCTGAATCAAACACCACACACACGCCTACACACGCCAGGGATTAGACCATCTGACACTTTTCACTGGTAGACACTTTCCTCTTGTTATTTAAGTGTTTTCAGATAATCCTTTAGTCTCTTTGAATAACTTTATATGCTGGTAAAGGGGAAACAAAACAAAAAAAATCATGCTATATTTCTACTTGTTTGTGTCTGTGCCAGCAGTTGCAACAATACTCTGAGTGTTAACGAAGCATGGCCACTCACTCCAGTAAAAGGGTTAGAATTATATCCGATTACATACCCAGAGATTATATTACACGTTGAAAATACAAAACAACCCTGGACATTACCAAACTTCGAAGATTATATCAATGAAGACAGTATAGCATTTTAAATATAATAAAAACTCATGATAATTACATTAGATTTTAAAGAATTACACCCTAAAGATCACACCACAGTACGCATTATACATATGAACTCGAAAACTGTATTTTTGTAATCATGAAAAATTACATTGCAAGTAGTATGATACCTTCAAAGATTATATCGCAGAGCAAAACATATTCACAAAATATGTCAAGGCGCATTGCATATCATACTACTAAAAGATCACATTACAAAATATATTACACCCCTAAAAATTATATTATGCGTTATATTAAGATCTTAAAAATTACATAAAACCTCACATCTACAGACAAAATTAAAAATGTTACTCATAATAAACAACTCCCTCTAGAATTACACCTTCAGTACACAACACCCTTTTAAAATGACATCACTACACACAGCACCCTCCCTAGATTATATCACTGATTACACTTTACACCCACAACCCCTCTCTAAATTGTTCATATAATACACCCTCAACAACCTTAAAAATTACCATCAACATGCATTACACCCCCAAGAATTATATCACAAAGGGAATTACAACAACCAAATTATATCACATACAAATTTCATCTCGTAAACTTGACACTGAGCATTATTATATAGAAACGCTGAACATACTGATTATACTAGACAAATTATATATCGTAATACCGATCACACGCAGCTAATTACTCCTCCAGCACAGCGATTACACCCACTTGATTATATAGGATGAAGAAATTACTCCCTCAGCTGATTGTTAACTGAGGTATATTTTAATTACATACACTGCATTACTTCAGCAAATTTCAGGCTTAACTTGAAGAAGCGTAATGCGAAATTCTAGAGCGCTGTTGATTCTTTGATGGTTAAATCAGGAGGAAGTAAGAAAGAAAAGACGATAACTAATAGTGAAGGTTTTACTACGTAAAGAGCTGAGGAATGTAGATATATTTACCAATTAAGCTAAGGGGGGAAAGGAAAAGAAAATGATGAGTAGGACTGGTGCAATAGATTCTAATATGTTATTGTGAAGTATAAGTAAAATAGTAGATAATCACTTAGGATGACAAAAAAAATAAGTAAATAAATCATAAAGAACTAAGACAAATATGAAAAAAAAACAAAGAACGGAAATTAATAAAAGCGCTGATAAAACTTAAATAAAGAAGCAAAAAGGAGAAATTAAATATATAGATAAAAATGTGTAAATAAAAAGAAAAAAAAACAAGAAACAGTAAAATAATAATAGGAAAAAGCAGAAAAAAAGACTGAAAAGAATCGTAATAACACAACTAAAATCAAAAGCAACAACAACAGCAGCAACAGCCACAGAAACAAAACTACACACCTACAACTAACTGACGGAGAGGAACCCAAAATCATAAAATCATCTACCTGGAGGAGGTTTGAGCCCAACAGGTGAGGGAGGCATATGGCAAGCGTCACACCTGGGCTAATTAAGGAGAGGTAGGGTGTAGGAGGGAGGGAGGGAGACAGAGGGAAGGGGTTGGTGGAATAGGAAAAAGGTAGGTGGTATAAGATGAATGGGGAGTTCCTTGGGTGGTTGATGGGGTGTGGAGGTGGATGAGAAGGGTGAGGAAAAGGGTGTGGAAGAAGGATACTGGTGTGAAGATAGGAGAAGTGATGGAGAATGAAAAAAAAAAAAAAATAGTGTCAAAGGAGAGAGAGAGAGAGAGAGAGAGAGAGAGAGAGAGAGAGAGAGAGAGAGAGAGAGAGAGAGAGAGAGAGAGAGAGAGAGAGAGAGAGAGGTTATTATAAATGTTGTTGAGTTAAGGAAAGAAATAGATAAGGATGACTGATTTATTGCTGCAAGGCGCCGCATCGCAAGGTAAAAAGCGAAGGTAAAACCGAGAAGTGACAACGCACGGTATGAGAGGGAGAGATTAATAAACTCCCAAGAAAATTTATTACATATCATGAATATAATAATGCAAAAATACCCTCAAGTCGATTGAAAATTAAAGTGATATAGAGAGAAAAACAATTGAAACTTGAAGCAAAAAAATACGAAAAAATGCAACGACAAGCAAATCAGCGAACGACGTAAATCATTTAGTCGTAAACGCCACAATCGTATCTTGAGAGCGCAACACGAACACAGTGATAAGCGATAGTGGAGAAATGTAGCGAATACCTGTGTACTCCAATAAGGAAGACACTCAAGACTCTCCTTCCTCCCACAAAACCAGGTGCGCAGGATGTGTGGAAATACTAACAATTAACGGAGGAACAAAGCGGGTAATAATAATGTGAAAAATGCCGTAATAATTAGCATGTGGATGGCGTAGAAGGTATGTTCGCAATCCACTGTCGCCATTATTACGCACTCATGGAAAAAAAAGGAAAAAAACAACGAACACAAACCGTATCTGAAGGTTCCTCCAAGGCTGGCGAGGCGACACTGATGAGAAGTGAATAAAAAAACATCTAATTAAAATACATTAAAGTCTAACTGTGACTTGTTGGGGTGACTTTAGTATGTTATTATTATCCAAAATATGCTGAACATTCTCCCTCCCCCCCACCCCCACCCCCACCCCTCTCTCTCTCTCTGTGTGTGTGTGTGTGTGTGTGTGTGTGTGTGTGACGAGTACGTATGCATGTTTGTGTGTGTGTGTGACGAGAACGTATGCATGTTTGTGTATGTATATATGCAAGCGTGTGCACTTAATAAGATACTCATATCTCCAAGAAAGAAGCAAGAGACAGGAAGACAAAGAGACTGACTTACAGAAACCGGCAGACACACAGACAGATAGAAAATGTACTATTTACTAATGAAAGAAAAAAAAAAGTAATAGCACTGGGATAAAGAAAGAAAAACACAGATTATAAACCCCCCCCCCAAAAAAAAAAAAATGCAGCAAATACTGGAAGAAAGAGATTGAAGGCAGACAGGGTATACGAATGACAAACTTGAATGAAAGCAAGAAAATAAAGAAAAAAAAGGAATGATGAGGGAATGTCGGAGTCTGAAGGAGAGAGCAAGGTCAGGGATAGGTAAGGAATTATGGGTAAGAAGTGTAGAGATTAGATGAGAGGGGAGGGGAGGCATTGGTGCTTCATATGAGAGGGATGGAAGGGGAGGAGGAGCTGGCAAATGGAGTATGAGGGGATGTAAGGGGGAAGCTGTGAGAGAGGGGGAAAACATAGGGGAACGCGGGAAAGACAGATACAACAGGGAATGGGGAGGGTGGGGAAGTGTACTAGTGATAGAAGAGGTTAGGAAGGGTAAAAAAAGGAGAACTGAGAATAGAATAGACACAAGAGAAGGGGGAATCGAAGGAGAGACAGGAGGAAAAACAGGAGGAATAAAAGAAACAATAAAAAGGGAGAATAAAAGAAAAGGTAGAAGAAAAAATAGGAGGAATAGAAGGGGGGAATAAAAGCAGGAATAAAAAAGGGGGGGATTAGAAGGTGGAATAGAGAAGGAATTAAGAATAGAATAAAAAAGGGAATGGAGAAAGGGAAAAAAAGGAAAGAAAGAGATGAAAATGAGGTTATGGGAAGGAAATACAGACACAATAAATACAAGGGAGGGAATATAAGGAGAGACAGAATAGAGAATAGAAGGGGGGCGGAGAATAAAAAGGTGGAATAGAAGGGGGAAATAGAAATGGGATTAAGAATAGAATAAATGAAGAAATAAAAAAAAAAAAACAAGAGAGAAGGAAAGGGAGAGATGAAAATGAGGTTATGGGAAGGAAATACAGACACAAGAAATACATACATGGGGGAGGGAGCACAATGGGAACAAGTCTCAACAGGTTCAGCATGCACAGCTCACTCGTACTAATGGATTAACTCACGCCATTACCTCGCAACGCAGACACGAAGACATGAGTGCACGTATACTTACATTTCTTTTTTCATATAACATTACCATTCAAAACGACCACTGTTTCCTTTTATCTTTTACAACTAAACTCTTCGCCAACACAAAAGAAAAATATGGGAAAGGCTGTTGCTGTAATACACTTTTATTTTCTATTTGTACAATATTCGAGCTTTACTTTGCCTAACAGTAAGGTTAAAGAGAGAATAAATACGCTTTTTACATGGTTTAGCTAATCCCTCTATGCTACATGACGAAATAAAGACACTAATAGATAAATAGATAGATATATAGATAAGTGAGAGAGAGAGAGAGAGAGAGAGAGAGAGAGAGAGAGAGAGAGAGAGAGAGAGAGAGAGAGAGAGAGAGAGAGAGAGAGAGAGAGAGAGATTGCTAAAAAATATTTTCACAAAGTATTCAGATTTCTTGCATAACATAAACATAAGAAAAATACTAAACACCCCTTTCTATCAATCTTAACTACCATCACTCTACGACAACTAAGTCTACAAGAATAGTGAAAAAAAAAAATCAAGAATAAAATAAAGATACAGCATTTCACTATTCTCTTTGCAGCGGCTGTAATACTGCAGTTGTTGTCCTTGCTGTTGTTATGAGGAAAGGAGGGGATGGGGAGAGGGAGAGGGGAAGGGGTGAGCGCGCGCGTGTGCATGTGTGTGTTTAGACTTCTCAAACTTTCGATGGATAGTTTTTTTTTTTTAGGCGCGGGATGAAAAAAAATTGCATATTCATATTAGCAGCAAACTACACGAACAAAGTCACCTGAACAACAACAATAGCAGCAGCAACAATAACAGCAAGGAGCGACGGAACAAAGAAACCGACGCACAACTAACGATAAAAATGACAACAGCAACAGCAACAGCAACAGCAACAGGGTGAGCGGGGGTATTGAGCCGTGGTCTTAAAAGTGAGGTTCTCTCTCTCTCTCTCTCTCTCTCTCTCTCTCTCTCTCTCTCTCTCTCTCTCTCTCTCTCTCTCTCTCTCTC
>CM035177.1:17440519-17460283 GCA_020233015.1 Callinectes sapidus | reverse complement strand
CAGCTAGAGTCCCACCTGATGGGATGGTTGTCTGCCATCAAGTGTCTGTCCCACTGCTGGTTCAGCTGTATCTGAAGCAGATGCATCCTCCTCCTCAATCCTGGAACTAGATGAATGAGGGAGGACAAGTGCCCAAGAAGTCGCATCCAGTTCCTTGCCAGCGAAGACTGATAACTGAGGAACAAGTGGATGGTGTCCTGGAGGGAGTCCCTGTGTTGGGAAGACCTTCAAAATAGGGGATCGAAGTCATTCCTTGGAAGGTCTTGTCTTGTTCTGGTGTCAGGGAGGACTTCTGCCAATGTATGCGAATCCCCAAAAGAGAACAGAGATCGATGAGACAGGCTGTGGCTCTTCGTGCCTCCTCTGTTGATGAAGCAAGGACTAACCAATCGTCCAGGTATCTGAGAATGCGGAAGCTTAGGCAATGCAATTCTGCCAAGACAGGAGCCATTATACGAGTAAAGAACTGTGGAGCGGTAGAGAGGCCGAAGCAGAGGACTCGAAACTGTAAGTGGCATCCTCCCCAGGAAAAGCAAAGAAAATGCCAGCTGTCTGTCTGGATGGGCACCTGAAGGTAGGCGTCCTTCAGATCCAGAGACACCATCCAGTCATCCTGTCAAATGGTGGACATGACTGTCCTGACTGTCTCCATCTTTAACTTGGTAGTGACAACATACTTGTTGAGGACGGATAGGTCGATGATGGGTCTGAACCTTCCCAAGACTTTTGGAACCACGAACAAATGACTGTAAAAGCCCGGGGTAAGAGGTGCCTCTTCTATGGCACCCTTGTCCCTCAGTTGCTGGATCTCCAGCTGAAAGTCTAACTGATCCTGGGGCATCTCTGGGGACTACAAAGTGGTTCGTAAGAGGTGGAGGTGGGGGGGGGGCAGAAAAGGGGATTCTGTAGCCTTCCCTCAGAACGTCGAGAATCCACTTCTCCGCCCCTATCTTGAACCACTCCTCCCAGTTCTGGGCTAAACAGCCCACAACTGCCACTTGGAGGAGGAGGCTGTCACTTCCTAAAGGGCCTGCCTTTATATCCACCCCTCTGCCCACTGGAACGAGAAGGGAGAGGTTCCAAAGACCCACCCCGAGAGTCCCTGGGACAAGTGGGGATGGGCCACCGCATAACGGGGGCAGCTGGCGGTCCAGCTGCTGAGGTAGAAGGGCATGAAGTCATATCAGCATTGTTCCTGGAGAACTGGATAGCCTCCTGAAGTCTTATCTACATCAAAAAGAAGAGGAGTAAAAATGGGAGACTTCCTAAGTATGCCCCTCTCTACCTGCAAGAACGTTGGTCTGAGGTGGCTCAAGTAGGCCTCTCTCCTCCAGGCCCGCAGGTTGGCGACAACGTAAGTGGAGTTCCTGCAGGTATTGTTTAGCACCATACAGACAGCTTTGAAGAGCTGTTCCTCCAAGTCTAGGAGATGCGAAGGGAGATTGCGAGATGCAAGGTGTAAGGCTCCTAAACACCAATAAGAGTAGTTGAGAACCTCTCGTAATCTGGCGGTAACCCCCTCCATCCTGGCAACGTCTGGGTGTTCACGGAGCACACATGGCTGCCTGGCACCAGATTTCAAAGCATTGTGTAGGGAGGGATTGACTAAGGCAGCCTTCCCGTACACCTCCTGACCCGTCATGCTGTAGAGTTTTGCGAATCTGCCCAAAGGGTAGCCAACTGAGGTAGGATTCTTCTCACTCGTCCTCAAGTATTCCATGTTGGCTTGATCCACAAAGAACTGGACAGGTTGCACCCTACCAAGAAGGATCGTTCCCCCTCATTCAGGTGTGGCATCAGTACCTCGTACAACTGGACCCTCAGGTCGAGTCTTTGTACCCTTAGCATCCTCAAATACCGAGGTAATGTAATCCATCATATGATGGTACATGGAGGGGGTTTGAGGTGGGTGCTCACGCCCCTCACCCCCCTCCGGTCCTGTTGGGGTCCAGTCCTGCAACTCTGGACATGAAGGGCATGGAGAATCGAGGACACATTTAACAGTTAAATCAGGAAGGTGGGGCACAGCAAAAGAACCAAAGGCGACACTGTAAGGTGTGTGGTGTGTCCCAGAACAATCAGGAACACGAGGTGGGGCCATGAGATGCTCACGAGACACTGAAGCAGAGTCAAGAACACAAAAGAGGGACTGTCCACTAACCGGGCAAAGCAGTGGGTTTGTTGGACCGTAGGGGGGTCATGTGACACTGGGGCCCTATCGGCTGAATGGACAGAGGTGGCAGCTCGTGGGTAAAACGTGAGCATGCCACCCTGATCGCGGGGAGACATGGCAAGGGGCCGAGTGTCTCTCCCAGCCAGGCCTTCACCCAAGGTCATGGGGGAGGGGCCAGGCTCATTGCACTGTCCCCACCTCCCCTGTGTCCCCCCCCTACTGACCAGTCCCGGGAAAAGGGCCTGGTTACTGGTCACCACTGAGGTGGGGGGGCTTCTTGATCCTTCTAGTGTCGTCCTTTGGTGGGTATGAACGCTTAGAAGGCACCTCTACTTCCCAGACAGCCCCCCTTGGCTCCCTGACTTGATGTGACTGCACACACCTTTTTGCGTCAGGACACTGAACTGCATCAGGTCTCATTTCGAGAACGAGGGCAGAGCTGGAAGAGGAGGGGTTAGTAATGGTGGAAGGCACAGAATTACTCAAACCTCCTATCTGAGCAGCCAAAAGACTTGACAGAAGCGAGTACCTTCTCCTGCCAAGACTTTAAAAACAAAGAAAATTCAATAGCAACCGGAGCAGTAGTGCCCTGCTGTGATGCAGAAAGCTCATCTCGGGACAACACACTATCGTCCAGAAAAGAAACCTCAGAGCAGCCAAGAACATCAGACTGAGCAGGGGAGACATGAGGGGTCGAGACCCTGGTCTCTATAGGTGGAATCACCTCAACAGACAGTAAGGTGCCAAAGGCACTGGTGACACTGGGCCGAGATGGCAGGTCACCAAGGGAAGATAGCACTGCCTTACACCTCTGTTTCGACTTAGCATGTCTCCTGTGCCTCAAACTACACTGATATCTATAGGCGGCAAGGACTTTCTCACGACTCCAGTTAGCACACTCACTACACCTCTTACCTGGGTTGCAGAGTTCCCTGCACCTTACACAGACTGAATGAGGGTCATGGAGGAAGCTACCTAAGACCCTGGTGCAAGCCAGAGTTGAACAGATCCGCCTAGCAGACTTAACCAAAAGCTTGTGAAGACGCCGGCGAAACCTAAACAGGCAGAGTCCAGTTGATTGCTCAAAACACCCTTCTGAGCCGATGTCCAAGCCTCTGAGGGAGCTTGGAGGCCGGAAAGGTCATCATCCTCCATGATGAAGAAGCAATGAAAACACAGAGCGGAAAACAAAAGCAGAAAAGTGGACGGAAGCGTGGTGAGTGTTAGGGTACGTACACACTGAACGCGTGAAAGGCGCGAGCGGGCGTCAGAGCGAGCGAGCGATAAATTATCCTTCGGTAAAATGAATGGGAAACGCAGACAGTGTGCACATTAGACGCGAGCGTCAAAGCGAGCGAGCGTCATTTGTAAGCGACAAGCGGCAAGATTTTAAATTTTATAATTTCAAGCGACAAGTGTCAAAGAGTCAAGGGGCTATGTTGATGTTAATATATTGCTTCTATGGATATTTCAGTGAAAAAGAAAAGTATCACAATCGTTTTAGGGCATAATGTGTTTATCATAATCTATACTGATGAAATACCGAAAAAAAAAACATTTATATGTTATTAAACATATTTTGAGGGTGTTAATTCAAGACAAACACACACGCTAGTCCTCAGATATTTTACTTACACACACACACATACACACACACACTTTTAACATTCATTTTGAATTTGGGATGAGCTGATTAGGAGGAACAAAACAGACCACACGCCTCAAAAGATGACAACAAATAAAGTTCTCCCATCAATGAAACGGCCTATTTGACGCTCGCACCGGACTCAGTGTACACACCCTCAAATTTTGACGCTTTGACTCTTTGACTCTCGCTCGCTCTGACGCCCGCTCGCGCCTTTCACGCATTCAGTGTGTACGTACCCTTAACCCGCCACGTGCCGAGAATGAACTGAGGCAGTGCGGTGCCAGGACAACAGCTGTACACCAGCATTGCCCTGGCTGCGCAGGGCACTGCGCTGGCAGGTGTAGTACTAAAGTGGGGATTTTTTGTTCTTGGAAATAAAGTGGAACAGTGGAAGTGCTATTTTTTGTATGAAAAACAGGTCTCTGTGATAGAAACTCAATTTCTCAATCTATCAACTCAACATAACCTTCCAGACAACTCTCCCCTCTTCTTTAATGACACCCAGCTTTTCCCACTCCTACAATGAATATCCTCAGTCTCTTTAACTTATAATCTAAACTGGAAACTTCCCATCACATCGCTTGCAAAAACAGCTTCTATGAAGTTAGGCATTCTGAGGCCTCTATGCCAGTTTTACTCATCCCTCAAACTGTTTACTTTGTACAAGAGTCTTGTCCATCCATGTATGGAGTACTCTTCACATATATAAATGGGGAGGGTTCCACTCACACAGCTCTGTTAGATAGGGTGGAATAAAAAACTTTTGGTCTCATCAGCTCCTCTCCTCTGATTGACTGTCTTCAGCCTCTCTCTCTCTTTGCCGGAATGTTGAATCTCTTCCTATCTTCTATCTTTATTTTTCATGCTGACTACTCTATTGATCTTGCTAACTGCATGCCTCCCGTCCTCCTACAGCCTCGCTACACAAGACTTTCTTCTTCCTCTCACCCCTATTCTGACGATCTCTCTAATGCAAGAGTTAACGAGTACTCCCAATCATTCATTCCTTTCTCTGGTAAACTCTGCAACTCCTTGCCTGCCTCTGTATTTCCAACTTCCTATGACAAATTTATTTAAGAGGGAGGTTTCAAGACATTCATCCCCGACTTTTGGCTAATTCTTTCATTCTTTCAGGGGACTGGCAATAATAGTGGGCTTTTTTGTTTTCATTCTTTTTTGTTGCCCTTGGCCAGCTTTGCACTCTTACATAAAAAAGAAATCAAATAAAATCTGAAACTCTCTTATGAAACACCACCACTGCTTTTGAAAAGCTCTGATTAAAGTTACAGAAGTTGCTAAGGATCCTTCTCTGGTGTTAGTGATAGATTAACATATTTCTACAATGCCATCAAAAGAAACTCTAGAGAACCCAGCTAATCATCTGTGTGTCGTTGGAAAAGAGTAATGGTGAGAGCAAAGCAGATTTGAATACAAGCTTTACAGACTCACCAAATCTTTCCTGAGCATTTTGTTCTCATCCCGAAGCTTCACCACTTCCTCCTGTAGCGCTGATAGCTGTATGTTCTCCTCACTGAGTGTTTCCAGCTGCTTCTGTAAGTCTGTTGAGTTCTGCACATTAAGAGACAGCTCCCGGTTGGCGTCCATCAGCAACTGCTCGTAATCCTGCATGGATCGCCGCAATGATGCTATCTCTTTGAGGTGCTCTGGTTCCTGTGCCGATGACTCAGGACGTGGATGCTGAGGAGTCAAGATGAAAGTAAGTATCCCTGTAAGGCACTGTTATGTTCTTACTCATATACATACTAATAACTGTTACAAGCCACACGTCAGAAGGTAGGAACTTTAAACATTTTTCTTAAATGTTCACACACTGACAAATAGGCATCAATGGTGTGTACATGGATGCCAGTTGTTTTATTTCCATCCAGCAGTTTCCACTTGACTTAAATCAGTTACACTCAAAGCACATTTCAGGGAAGTATACTATGGCACTGACAGACACACACACACATGTGCATACAGCTCTGGAAGCACCATGTCAAGAAAATGTGACCTATACGTTGAGTTTTTAAGGTAATTTTTTTATGGTCAAGACTAGGGGTTGATTTATGGGCAAGATATAAAATAGCAACCTTTAATAGATACTGGAAAACTGCAAATGAACTTAGCCTGAGGCCTGTGTTTCCATGTTATTTTATTATACTGCACATGAGATATTACCAAAAGGAATGTGTTCAAGGGAGATGTGAATATTTTATAGGCAAGGAACTCAGAGAGACCAGATAGGACTCCTGGTTTGGGAGAGACAGTCTCTTCCTCCATTATGCTGTACAGGAGACTGACACTCTCTAGTAGGTGAGGAACAACAATATACCTACACAGATACTACAGTTCATAACTATACAATATTCTATTGATACCAAAGCTAAAAACATAATCCTAAAATAATCTAAAATATTCAAGGCCAAACAGGACACCTAGTTTGAGGAAACAGCCTCTTCCTCTGCCAGGTTGTACAGAGGACTAACACTGTAGTTTTATTCACTTTACTGTTGAAAATTTTAATTTACAACACAGTACTTAGTGACTCAGACCAATATTAGTCCAAGCTGAGTAATAGTTTTGGGGGTTGACTTTTCTGCAAGGTAAACCTCTAATACAACATTTTTAGAGCCAAATTATAGAAGTCAACTAATGTGCAAGATTGATTATAAGCTGCAATATACAACTTACTGAAGGATTGGTTGCCTCTGAAAAGACATTGAAAAGTATAGGGTGGTATCATCATCATAGGAATGGATAGGGCAAGAAGTTTGGCAGATTTTGAAGAACAGTGGCCATCTATCAAAGTAGCAATAGAACAGTCAGAGAAAACTTGAGATGAAGTTGCAAAGGGAGTCATGGGAGGGTAGTTTTGAGATCTAAGCTTTGTGGCAGACTATCAAAAACTTTTGATATGTCTAGGGCAACAGCAACAGCTCATCTGGGTGGGCCTTAACCTCCTTCCTTCTGTCCTTGCTACATAACTGAGTAGCACTGAACAGCATTCAGTGATAATTTTGTCTGCACAATCTATAGTCAAACCCTTACAGAAAAATTAACAAATGATTAATTAGATTTTCTAATCTCACTCTGAATGCCAAGGGTCTGGCACACCATAATTTTCAGACAGTGAAGTTTTATTCAGATAGCTGTCATTTCCTTATTTTCCAAATATGTCACTCATTTTGATTTCACTGTTTAGCTTAAACCTTAAATTGTCAAACAGTCATCAGGAGTAAAAGAGTAGAATGTAGCTCAAAATAAAATTTTTCACAATGCAGCATACAAAAGGTACTTTAGCACCAAGGATATTAGACCTATAGTTTTTGGTTTGTCTTCATCATATTTTACAACACTTTAGCTACATAATGATATATGAAGGTTTCCCCATAGGCCCAAGGAAAGCCTCGCAAATATTTGAACACACACATATTTGAAGCCCAACTTAAACCCCACCCACTTAAACTGGCTTTGTTCTTTGGCTCTTACTACTTAATAGAAGCAAGTGAGAAGTTGTTGGGCACTCAGTAAGTGTGATGAGTCCATATGTACGGGTCCACCACAAGAGAAGGGCAAGGTTCCATTTCATGATTTATGGTGAATATTTATTTGACTGTATCTCACTGTGGAAGTACACTACACCAGTCCCTTGATTTACGAATGAGTTATATTCCTAGAAAACCATTCGTAAAATTGAAGATTCGTAAATAAAGCCATTTTCTTCCATACACTTCCATTATATAAGGCAATTAACCAATAATTATGTTCCTCTCTTATTGTAAAATGTATATTTCCAACTAGTTCGGTTATCATTGTCATCATACCCTTGGCAGTAGACCATTCATAAATCAAATATGGGCCTATTTTATTGATTTCTTTGAAAATTCATATATCAAGGGACTGGTTTAGGTAAACATAAAGATGGAAAAAGAAGAGAGAATAACAAAATAAAAAGAACAGGGAAGAAAGGGAAGGGAAAAAAAAGAAAACCAAAAATGAAAGTAACAAGTTTGTTTTGAAACATGATATGAAGACACAAGACAACATAATCTTCACAAAAAAATGTTATAAATGTTTAATGAAAGTGACCAGGGATAAGAGGGATCACAAAAATGAAGATTTCCACAGCTGTAGTATCAAATACAAAACTTAATGGGACATGTGCAAGTGAGGGGAAAAATAAGGTGATTTGTGGGAACTTACTGTACAATATATGTGTGTGTGAGAATGCATGGGAATTCTTACCTTAACAGGGAGACAAATTTTGAGACATAATTGTAAAGGAAACTAGAGTACATCAGGTCATGTAATTGAGGGAAAAATCAGTAGCAGACCACCAAAGATTGTGGATGTATCAAAAGAGAGATCTGAGATTCTGAAAGGCCCAACCTGCCATGAGCAAGATGGATAAAATCACATACAGTTAGAGAAGTTTATATGTAATGCAGTCTTGAAATCAATTACTTCAATATTAGGATAAAGGCATAAAGATATGATGTCTAGGTTTATCTTTTGATATATGCTCATGTTATTTAAGTTTAGTATTGAACAAGATTGGATTTTATATGAAATTTTCTTACTGAGTTTTAATTGAATTAGTGTGACATTGATATAATCATGTATTTCTTTTGATGAAAATGGTTATTGTAATTGCTGCAGTGCAATTTCACATCTTTCTATATCAAGTTTTAATTGTGTAAATTGCTATATTAAAGATATCTTCCATATTTTTCTATTAAAAGAATGAAAAATTATTGGTGAAACTATGTTGTGAATATGTTGTGCACAAAAATGAGTTATTCTTGGATATTGATTGAAGAAAGAAAATTGCAATAACAATAATGGGGAAAGGAAATTATAACTATGTAGCTACTGTCATTTTGCTGACAACAAATTGGATGTGATGTATTACTATTATTCATTAAATAAATTTGGAAAATTTCTTTGGGTATCTATAACCAGTAGTAAGAGAAATTGTGCAATATCTCAGACATGACACTACCTGCCACCCCAGAGTAAGCTCATACCAATGTTCCTTAGCCTTACCACCAAAACCATGGCATTCTTACATCATCAGTGAGGGCAGCAACTCTTCCATCAAAACTCTCCTCCAAGGTCTTGATCTCTAATCGGTGGAACTCCTTCAAGGACTCCATCTCCCTCTGCCAGTCATTGAGCCAGTCCTCCTTTTCCCTCAGCTTCTCCCGCAGCACCACATTCCGCTCCCGTAGCACATGGGAAGGAGTGCTGGGTGTACCTGTCAGCTTGGCAGACACTGGAGTGCCTTGTGGAGTGCTGGACAAACTTTCTGTAAACAGTCTGAAAAGTGATAACGGTTGTACTGGCAGCAATGGACAATAACAGGGTGGATGGTGGTTGAACTGACAACATTGAAGATCTTGCATTACTGTGACCATAAGATTTTCTTAATAGAATATCCTTAAAGTTTAGATCTTTCTATCAGTTGAACAATGAATAATCAACATCTATTTATCAGCTTTTCATCTTATCAATTCCTCTCTAACTGAAAGTCTTCAGTCTCTCTCATTGCTGCACTGTTGCATCTTTTGCTATCTTCTTTTCTTTTTTATGTAAGAGGCAGGGAGGACTGGTGTATAAGCACTACAGAGCTGCAGCACCCTCTATCTCCACTCAATATCATTCAATACATTCTTCATTTTACTAACATACATGTTTCATGACCACAAGGTCTTAGGACATGTCCTGGTAATGTATCATATCATACAATTATCCCCCAGCTATCACAGGTTTCGCTATCGTGTTTCAAAGCTGTCATGGTAACACAAAAAGACACATTTAAGTGGCTAACGCTTATCTCAATTGGAGCTATTGCAACTCGTGAGCGAACCTATCCCGTGAACAAGTCTATCCAAATGGCTACGTCATACTACTTGGCACACTCTCACTACTCCCTCCTCTGCCACCCTCTCAATTCAGTAGATAAGAGAGGCACGTGCGAGTAGCAATGAAAGTGATATTCATGGTCACACATGTATCATTTTGGGACAATGATCACTATTCCCTCTCCTGACCACTGAGGAAGGTCTCTACCACCCAACCCAACCAAGCGAAAGGCAACAGCGGTACCAGGGAAAGAAATTAAAAAGAGGAAAAACGTTACATATGCAGTGAAACAGGAAATAGTGAAATGGATTGAAAGTGAGCAAAGTAAAAGTTCTGTGGGAGCTAAGTTTGGTAAAAATGAGCCTACAGAGGAAAATGAGGAGTCGACTGGTGTTGAGAAGAAAGGAATGCCTATCAGTGAGATCAAGAAGCTGCTAAAATATGGCCTCCAAATTTCACACATCTTGGAGTAGGACACTCACTAATCAATAATGAGGGCAAGATAGCAGCTATAACTCAGGCTCTATCCTCCTATGAGGAAATATACCAGACTCATATAAACAATCTCAAACAGCGTAAAATATCGGATTATCTTGAACAAAAAACACCTGCCAAGCCTGTTGCCACAGACAATCCTCAGCCTCCCTCTACAAGCTGTCTCTTTGAGAAAGGCAGTGAAGATGATTGGCTTTGTGAATAATGACTCAAAGTAGGGGTGGTGCAGACAGGTAGCACACCACCAATGTCTCAAGACCCCTCCTCACCCTCTCACGACTAGCAGTCAGCATACGTAAACACAGTGGTACCTCTTGATTCGAACACCCTTTGACTCGATCACTTCCATATCCGAACACATTTGGTGAACAGAATTTGACCTCCAATCCAAACACGGCCTCTCAATTCGAAACACAAGCAAACATAGCAGCTGACGCTGCCTTCCCGCCAGTCAGCTGGTCTCGCTTGCACTTCTCCACCATGAACACCTCTCTCTATTGCGACTCGTGAACGACTTTCAAGTCACTCTGGCCCCTAGTTGCCTCTGCCCCTCAACCCTGGTCACTTCCTACCTACCACCCCAGACAATGTGGCCTTCTACTCTGGTCACTGGCAAACTTATTTAGTAATGAAGATACAGTGGTACCTCTTAATTCGAACACCCTTTGACTCGAACACTTCCCAATCCGAACACATTTGGCGAACAAATTTTCACCTCCAATCTTCTCAATTCAAACACAAACACACATGGCGGCCGACGCCGCCTTCCCGCCAGTCAACCAACCTCTCCGCCATGAACACCTCTCTCAATTGCAACTCGTGAACGGCTTTCAAGTCGTTCCGGCCCCTAGTTGCCTCGCTTACTCCAGCCCCCAACCCTGGTCACTTCCTACCTACCACCCCAGGCAATGTGGCTTTCTACTCTGGTCACTGGCAAACTTGTTTACCAATGAAGATATATTTAACACTTTAAACAACCAATGAGAAATGAATTGTTAAATATCATTGTCATTTGCGCAAACTACGATAATACAAAAATTTGCAGTTTTGTACAATAATTTATACTTTTCTTGAAATAATTCCTGTTGAAAATGATGCAGCGAGAATATATTCTACTTAATAAGAGAGAGAGAGAGAGAGAGAGAGAGAGAGAGAGAGAGAGAGAGAGAGAGAGAGAGAGAGAGAATGGTGAGTGGCTGGAGGAGGGAGGGAGTGGGGGGGGGGGGGGCCTACTCAGTATGTTTGTGTATCACAGGGGGGGAATATTACGTGATCTGTTCCTGTATTTAATGCATGAGAGGGAGGCAGGAAGACCTGTTTAGTCTTCTTCAGGACTCGGGAGTTTCACTCCGAAGTAAATAAGTCTTTGGTTATGCCTGTTTTTTTTTATGCATTTCATGTCTGTGTTTACTTTGTACTCTCAAAATGTGAACGATATCTATGAATTATGATGAGATGAGGGGAAACAAGGTGCCAATATGTTAATTCATGTTGCCACTCTGGTGGCCCAAGACCAATTTTGATTTTTCCCAATACTTCTTAGCAATTACTATTGTATTTTTAGCTATTGCGGCAATGCTAAGGGACCAATTTCTCGCAATAGCTGTGGGTGAGTATAGTATTTTTTATCTAAAATAAAGTGGAATGGATTAAATGTTTTTACATTAATTTCAATGGTAAAAATTGCCTCTTAATTCGAATTTTTGCAATTCGAACAGCCAAAAAGAACTAATTAAGTTTGAATCAAGTACTGTACTGTATATACCAGAGTCCAAGACAACTTTTTTGCCAATTTTGAGACTCCTAAATCGAGGGGTTGTCTTATACTCCGGTGATAAAACAAAACTATGAATCTCAGGTGAACATAAAGCCACTTTACCTTGAAATTCATTCTGCAAGCACACACATCCATATAATATTTACTGTGTGTGTGTGTGTGTGTGTGTGTGTGTGTATATATACGAGGTCCATTCAAAAAGTATCCGACCTTGGTCCATAAAAGGAAAAATAATTTACCATTCAGCAATTCATTTCTGTGGGAGTTAACGGCACCCTTACTGCGCATGCGTGGAAATTATAAAAGCTTTAGTGCATGCCAGTTCCCACCTGTTAAGGCTAGAGTTCAGACATCCAGCACGCACCCATCGGAATATTATCGTCCTTACGCAACATGTCGGAGCGCATCGAGCAGCGCTACTACATCAAGTTCAGCCACAAGCTTGGTGATACGCAAGTGCAAACTATCCAGAAGATTCAGCAAGCCTTTGGCGATGAAGCCATGAGAATAACACAGATAAAGGAGTGGTATAACCGCTTCAAGCAGGGACAAACTTCAGTTGAGAGCAAGCCATGGTCTGGCAGGCCATCCACCAGCAGAAATGAAGAATTCATTGCGATTGTTCGTCGAATAGTGGAGGACTACTGTCGTATAACCATCAACGAGATTGTCAGAGAAGTAGGAATAAGCACAGGATCAGTTCATACAATTTTAACCGAAGATTTGGCCATGCGACGAGTGTCTGCAAAATTTGTTCCAAAGTTGCTGGTGGAACAGCAGAAACAACTCCGCCTTGAAATTGCACAAGACCTGCTTGACTGTGCTAACAGTGATTCTGACTTCATGAAGACCATCATCACTGGTGATGAGGCATGGGTGTATGGATACGACCCAGAAACAAGATTTCAGTCATCACATGTCACAACATGTTGCGTAAGGACAATAATCCGACGGGTGCGTGCTGGATGTCTACACTCTAGCCTTAACAGGTGGGAACTAGCGCACACTAGAGCTTTTATAATTTCCACGCATGTGCAGTATATATATATATATATATATATATATATATATATATATATATATTTCGTTGAAAGTGACTGTCAGTTCAGCGTTGATTTTTTTCTAAGAGATGCTTTCTCTTTGTCTAAGGAGTGTCTTATTCTCTTCATATAATCTGTTAATGGTGTTTCCGTAGGAAGTCACTTTTGTTGCCAGATCACGATTTCGGGTCCGAGACCCTTCTTCATTGGCGGTGGAGGGGAGTGTGTCCATCTCTAGGTGTGAGAGGAGAATGACTGGGTAGCAGTGCAGGCTGCCTTTATACGGCTGGCCCACTGGTGCTCATCGTCATGTCAGCTCTTGATTGGCTGAGCGTTGCTGGCTGGCTACTCCTCTCATACTGGGCAGGGCCTGTAGGTCTTGTTGTTGGATGTTGAGATTTGGCTTCATTTCTTTTATGTATAGTGCTTCTAAGATGGGCAGGCGTCTGTAGTCGTTGCATGTTACTATCACTTCAGTGTTTTCTTCTAAGAATTTTCTTGTGAGTTTCGTCTTGTGCGCTTGTTCCATATGGGTCTTGGGGGTTCCTGATGTGAGGTGGTAGCTGAGTCGTCTGCTTAATCTCATTGTCATCATGCCGATGGAGGACGAGTGAAGAAGAGCTGCACAGTTCCCTTGGTTGCAGGTGAACCTATACACGACATGTGACTGTTGAGTTTTCCCCTTGTCGAGTTCTGGACTGTTCCGTAGTAGGAATTGACTGGTCTTTTTGCTTTTGTAGTAGATGGTGAGGCTTATTTTCTTTTTTGGGTCGGTGGGAGTGACGTTTTTCTTGACGAGTTGCCGTATTATGCGCTCTTCATCTTTGTAGCATGTGGAGAAACGTGCTTTATAGTAGAGTTTGATGTCTTTCTTCTTCATTGTGTCTTCTTCTTGGTAGTAATATTTCTCCAGTGTCTTCTTAACTTGTTTTTTGATGTTTTCCGTGGTAAATCCGTTGTTGAGGAGTATATCAGTGGATCTCATAATCTCTTGCTGTACTTCTTTCCATGTGCTGCAGTGGGTGATGGCTCTTGTTACGTAGGCGGCAATGGTGGATTCCTTGTAGCGCTGCGGGCACTTGCTTTTTCCATTGAGGCACTGTCCATTGTTCGAAGGCTTCACATGGTTCCTGTGATGAATTTTTCTTGGTACTGGGTGACAAGTACATCTAAGAACGGCATTTTTCCTTCAGTGCTTCTTTCTGTGGTGAAGTGGAGTCCTAAGGTCTCTTGCAGGCAGGTACGTAAATTTTCTATTTCTTCTTCGTTCTTCGTTTTAATGAAGATGTCGTCTATGTAACAGCAGTAGATGTCAGGCTTATCTATTTTCTTAAAACTTCGTCTTCGATGCATCCCATGAAGAAGTTGGAAAAAAGTACATATATATATATATATATATATATATATATATATATATATATATATTCTAAATAAATAAGTGAAACGAAAATACTCTCTTCTGCTTGGTTCACAATAAATAAAGTTCCGAAATATTAGTTCCATGTAAGCCACAATAATATACACACCATACTATACAGCTGTGTGTGTGTGTGTGTGTGTGATGCGCAGTGCGGGGCACCCACCCTTGGCTCTTCACGTCTGACAGCATTATCAACGTCTTGTGAAGGAGCACTTGTTCCCATAATCTTGTTCGCTTCATTCTTTTTATACAAAAACAACATCTATACTACTAAATTATATCTTCCTCTTGCCATACATGAAACCCAAACTCTAATATGTATGAGAGGAGTGCAATGTTGACTACATATAAAATAAAAATATAGTAGTTCCATTGTTTCCCTTTATATATGAATAACCAAATTCATATTGGGAGGATAAAAATTATTAAAAGAAAGGTTATTAAAATACAAAAAATAACTCAAAGAAATACGAATCAAAGAAACGTTATGGTGACTGTTTAAAAAAGTGTGCTTCCAGAAGGCATACAGCAGTTTACCGCTAGGCCACCCAGAAGGCTTACAGCAGTTTTCGGGTTAATATTATACTGTACCCTATTGCAGGTATAACCATATTTTACTCTCTCATGTATACTATATATGCATATTGTACCATATTGTAGCCTATGAGTATGTGTGCAAGACAATATAGGCTGTTTACTGTACAGTACATAACTGTATTGTACTCAATTTTCAATGTCCAGACTTTTTCACTTTCCAGACATGGCCCAGTCTGTATTAGTCCGTAAAAACGAGGGCTGACTGTATATATATATACAGTGGTACATCTTGATTCAAACACCCTTTGACTCAAACACTTCCCAATATGAACACATTTGGCTAACAAATTTTGACCTCCAATCCCAACGCAGCCTCACAATTCAAACACAAACATACGTGGCTGCCAACACCACCTTCCTGCCAGTCAGCCAGTCTCGCTTGTACTTCTCTGCCATGAACACCTCTCCCCCTAGTTGCCTCAGTTACTCCGGCCCCCAACCCTGGTCACTTCCGGCCTACCACCCCAGTCAATGCAGCCTTCTACTATGGTCATCGGCAAACTTATTTACTAATGAAGATATACAGTCAGCCCTCGTTTCTTCGGACCTCAATTCATCGGACTTTCAATACTTCAGTCAATATCCGGGTTTCGGATGATTGTCCGATGCTGCTGTGTTTGTCCAGAGAGTGACAACTTTGACCCGTGGATAGCTCTCGCGGCAGAGGACGCAAGCAATGCTTGAGTTTTCTGCCGCAGCTACCATATTTCTAAGCATTTTTCAAGACAAAAAATGGATTTCTGGCAGTATCTGGAGCCATTGAGGAGAGCAGGGTGTGGGGAGAGAGGTAGGGGGAGGTGGCAGGGGGGATACGCACAGACGACTCGTTGCCATTGCAACGACCATGTAGCAGTGGTGTCAATGTCACATGTGAATACACACAACCATGTTCAGGCTGTACATGTTTCTGTGTGTGTGTGTCTGTGTGTGTGTAGTGTGTGTGTGAATCTATAACTCTCTCTCTCTCTCTCTCTCTCTCTCTCTCTCTCTCTCTCTTTCTCTCTCTCTCTCTCTCTCTCTCTCTCTCTTTTGCTTCAAAAGAAATAAATGATAAAACAAAAATATATTCTTACTATAATGGCAATCTCCGTATAAGTAATATTCCTTCCATTACTCAGACACTAAAATTTTGAATCACAAATAAAGTAAATGGCATCAAAGTACATGGAGTAAACTACATACATGTAGAAACACAAATTTAGGTATATATATACATATATATATATATATATATATATATATATATATATATATATATATATATATATATATATATATACCACCAAATACCAAATTATCAAACAATGGATAATGGGCCAAATAAAAATAAATATGTGCTGGTAATGGTAGTGCAAAATATTGCTCTAGATGAGACATAGTAAAGCCTCCTTTTATTTTACAGTTCTCTCTCTCTCTCTCTCTCTCTCTCTCTCTCTCTCTCTCTCTCTCTGTTCTAAATAAATGAGTGAAACAAAAATACTATCTTCTTGGTTCACAATAAATAAATTACCGAAATATTAGTTCCGTGTAAGCCACAATAATATACACACCATACTATACAGCTGTGTGTGTGTGTGTGTGTGATGCGCAGTGCGGGCCAGCCACTCTTGGCTCTTCACGTCTGACAGCATTACCAACGTCTTGTGAAGGAGCACTTGTTCCCATAATCTTGTTCGCTTCATTCTTTTTTATACAAAAATAACTTCTTTACTACTAAATTATACCTTCCTCTTACTATACATGAGACTCAAACTCTAATATCTATGAGAAGAGCACAATGTCGACTATATAAAATAAAAATATAGTAGTTCCATTGTTTCCCTTTATAAGTATGATATGAATAAGCAAATTCATATTAGGAGGATAAAAATTACTAAAAGAAAGGTTATTAAAATATTTAAAAAATCATTTCAAAGAAATACAAATCAAAGAAACTTTATGGTGCCTGTTTAAAAAGTGTGCTTCCAGAAGGCGTACAGCAGTTTACCACTAGGCCACCCAGAAGGCATAACAGCAGTTTTGGGGTTAATATTATACTGTACCCTATTGCAGGTATATCCATATTTTACTCTCTCATGTATACTGTATATGCATATTGTACCATATTGTAGCCTATGAGCATGTGTGCAAGACAATATAGGCTGTTTACTGTGCATTACAGAACTGTATTGCACTCAATTTTCAATGTCCGGACTTTTTCATTCTCCGGATATGGCCAAGTCTGTATTAGTCAGAAGAAACAAGGGCTGACTGTATATATATATATATATATATATATATATATATATATATATATATATATATATACAGTAGTACCTCTTGATTAGAATTTAATTCGTTCTTTTTGACTGAGGCACCCATCGACTTCCACTGTCGATGAGAGCTCAAGGGGCAAAGATTCACCTGCTCTCTAGGCAAAGGTTGGCTCAAGCCCACCGTGGGACAACAAACACTTGGCCTGGGAACCACCCCAACTACACTTGTCCAGGCCATACCCAAGCTAGCTCCTCCCCGCCATCTCATGAAGGGAGCAGGACTGTAAGCACTCACCTTGTCCCACGGAAGAATGACAGCTAACTCCATCCTGAAGCAGGACATTTGTATGAGGTAGACACAACACAGGAACTCAGAACAGGTGGGCATGTTGGTGCTTGAGAAACGTAAACAAGAGCCTGAGCTTGATCTTGACAGTGACAACCACGCGGTGAAACCAAATGCGGGGCATCCACAACGGATTCACTTTGAACAGGAGGAAACCCAGAAGGGAAAAGAAACACAGCAGACAGCTTCTCCATGTCTGACTCAAAGGCCACCAGCATGCCGACACTCATTACACCAGCGATTAGAAACGCAGCTATCCGGCTTGCGCTCTGGGTGCCTTGGGATCCCCGAGTGCATAGGTTCGAATACTGACTACGGTCTGAGTGGAAATTGGGCGTCCACTCGGGGTAACAGCCCTCTAGTGGGTGGGCTTTCAGATAGGAGGCCTCCATTAGGTGGTCTCCTTTAGCCCATAAATTCCCATGAAAATGACCACTTTGTATAGAAAAAAAAACCCACACAGAGAGAATGTGGATCAAGACTTCACTCGGCAAAGACTTGCCGCACTTGAAGCACTTCCTAGGCGACATCGTTCGCCAAGAAGGCAGAAGATAGCCACAAAACCGGCAACCGACACAATAGAACAAAGCAAAGGACACAGGAGGTGAAGGTATTAACTGTGGCTAGCACAGAAAGTGACTGAGCCACGTGTCTAGCAGAGGCCACAGGTTGGCTAAGCACATGCACATTGGAGGTTAGATTGTGGAGTGGATCACGGAATAATCTCATCGGAGGTGAACGGTCAGTTTTCTGTGCTAGGATGGGAGATATAGGCAAATGTAATTACATGATTGCCACAGAGCTTGCGCTCTGGGGACCTTGGGATCCCCGAGCACATAGGTTTGACTACTGACTACAGTCTGAGTGAAAATTGGGCGTTTACTCGGGGTTACAGCTCACTAGTGAGTGGGCTTTCAGATAGGAGGCCTCCATTAACCCTTAGCGTACGGTGATCGTACATAAACGATCATAGCGCCGCGGCCGGTGGGACGGTGATCGTTCATGTAATCAAGAATTTTCCCGCCACACATTCGTATTGTCGCGCCGTTCTCTCGACTCACAAGGGGAGCCTGAGCATCTGGCAACACTTCCCACTTGCTGAGTTGCCACTTTGACTGTTTTCACGTACTATTCAGTTAGATTTTCTCCTTCATGGAGGCAACATCTGGCAACCCCCGGGACCCGGCGGGTAGTTCCCCCCTCCGTTTGAAGAAAGCAGCATGGATGCGGAAATACATGTTCCATATGATTCTGATTTTGACATAACTGATGAGAGTGACGATAGTGATTTTTGTTTTGAGACCGATGACAGACATCGGAGAGACGATTTCCCCGCCTAACAAAGGAAGGAATTGGGCTCATTTTCCTTTACCCCTCCATCTCCCATTTTACAAAAAAAAACACACACACACACACACACACACACACACACATAGAGAATCTTCGGCCAAGAGACTGTAGGAAGATATCTCAGGTCCGTTTACCGTCCTAGGTGTCAAATACCGAGTGATAAGCCCTCTCTCTCTCTCTCTCTCTCTCTCTCTCTCTCTCTCTCTCTCTCTCTCTCTCTCTCGTCTCTCTCTCTCTCTCTCTCTCTCTCTCTCTCTCTCTCTCTCTCTCTCTCTCTCTCTCTCTCTCTCTCTCTCTCTCTCTCTGTGTGTGTGTGTGTGTGTGTGTGTGTGTGTGTGTGTGTAGCCAAAAATAAACTCACTCTACATCATGAGAGAGAGAGAGAGAGAGAGAGAGAAAGAGAGAGAGAGAGAGAGTTTCGCGGACCATTTCGTCACGGTGCTGGGCCTTTCTGGTCAGCGGGTTACAATGCACTATCTGACAGAAATCTTTTATGGGCTGTAATTTTGCTCTCAGATGTCATAGCATGCGTGACAGTACATCATTGTACTCAGAATTAAACAGATAAATGGATTTTTATCAATAAAATCATATGCAAACATTTTCCTATATTCCAAAAGTTACCCGGAGATGGGAATCGAAAATAAATTAGCTAGCCGTACGCTAAGGGTTAATTGCCCACTTTGTATAGATAAAAAAAAAACTTATGGTTTTTGTATATGTAACAACAAACTTTATGTTAAGCTAGCCAATCATAGCCTTCACAGCTAATCCCATTATAAAATTAACACTACG
>CM035177.1:17351026-17352979 GCA_020233015.1 Callinectes sapidus | reverse complement strand
AGCTTCACGAATGTGGGAGAGGCAATCGCTGAAAAATTAGGGAGTGCAAGGAGAGTGTTATTGAAATATGGCTTCTTCACACACACACACACACACACACACACTTTTCTACTTCTCATATATCGAACATGTTGAGTGGAATTGTTACTTTTTTTCTCCTTTCGTAGGGAAATTCTATACACATGGACAGGGTTTTTTATATTTTACGGCCACTTACAAAAATTAAACACACACACACACACACACACACGAGGAAAGACGACACGCAACACGTAAACTCGATCCATCAAAGATAATCACTGTCAAGTTTCACCCCTGACACCTACCCACTCTTCCCCACCCTCCCCATCACCCCTCAAACTGACACCTAGCTCCCCTCTCCCCATCACCCTCCCCTCACCTCTCACTCTTCCCCTCGGTCACCCTGACACCCTCACCCAAACACCATCACGCTCATATTTACAAACACCCAAGCGACGGTGCTCAATAACATGACCTCACCTCTCCCCTTCCTTCCCCCTCCCCTCTCCTCTACAATAACCCACTCCCCTGTCCCGTCCCCTTCACCCCATGGCGTCTGCTGTCCGCTCAGCTACATAGGGAGTTAAAAAATGTGCTAACGAAGTGCCAACATACGCGTAACACAAGGGAGCAGTGTCCTGAGTTCGATGGATTAGTGATGTGTCTTGCTGGGTTATCTTTATGTGACGGGAGTGAAGATGTAAACTGATGCAGGATCCCTTGTGTAAAATTCAATAGTGATCGTGCGAAGGAAGGAAAAGATATAAAGGTGGGGTGAAAGTAAGTAAGACATGAGAGCCTTACTTGGTGATGTGTTTGGACGTTTATGAACAACATTTTGATGTATACAAGTATGAAACCATCAGGAAAGTTCTTGTAGGAGAAGAAATATAAAGATTACAGTATTCACATAGTGTGTTAATTTAATCACTATTTACCTGATCTATGTGATACAATTAAATAGGCAAAAGAGAACTAATATAAGAAAACATATAAATAACAATATATTAATCTAAAATCATCAAATGTTGAATATGTTTTATATATTGTAGATAACGGATCCATTAAGATTATTTTTTCCCATATCAAAACCTTCACTCTCGCTCTCTCTTTTATATTCCTCCTATTCCAGCACATCGTCACCTATTTTCCTTTTTTCAAAGCATCAACACACAGAAGACCGGCGGAAGGTGAGCCAGGGGAGGCAGGGGAGGCAGGGTAGGCAGGTGGAGGCCGGGGAAAAGGAAGACCCGTACAAAAGAAAGGGTTGTCATACCTCGCTGCCCCCTGAGGGTGTAGCCAGCCAGGTCTGTATACGGACGCGCCCCTATACAGGTGACGCGAGGCGAAAGGCGGTACAGATATAGTGTTATTGTACAGGTTACGTTATGAGGCGTGATTTTCCTTCACTGTCAAAGCCGCGCTTGGCTGGAACTTCAAAGGATGCTCCGTTTTTCCTATGGTTGTTTAATTTTTTTCACTGGTGTGTCTAGAAATACGTAAATATGCTTAGAAAATTGAATATCTGACATCATTACACTCCCTTCTACACACACACACACACACACACACACACACAGTTGTGGGCCATTCCACCTTTTCACTCTAGGCCTCAACATTTCTATATATGGAAGTGTTTACAGGGCAAGCGTAGGCCTATAAACAGTTTATCCCGAAGCAGCCTTGTTTGGGTTAGGCCGCGGCGGGGCGACAGGCGGCGTTTTAACTTCGAGGGTCATAACCCGAGCAGACGCTGTTTGTTTGCATTCAGGCAGGCACACTTATTTCTCTCTCTCTCTCTCTCTCTCTCTCTCTCTCTCTCTCTCTCTCTCTCTCTCAACCTCTCACCTCTCACCTCTCAACTTATAAGTCAAAGAAACTGTATATTCAATTGTGCAATTTATGGTTGGTGTTTGCACGCCCACTGTGTCT
>CM035177.1:17341026-17343526 GCA_020233015.1 Callinectes sapidus | reverse complement strand
AATGCCGTCACTCCAACCACTGCACTCTTAACACCCACACCAACCACTCAACACACAGGCGCTCCACACATACAGTACACAATAACACACTACTACCCGCTACGCTTCCTCCTCAACATTTAATTTGCTAATGTACTATCGAGTCGGAAATTAAACTTATTAGCAACACTGTATTCTACAGCCTGCATCACCAGGGCCTTGCTGCAGTCGAGTGCTGGACCGACGCGCACCCAGCAGTGTGCTGATGGGGCTACACTGATCCCTGTTAAAAGAATATTCTTTTAATCCTGGCCTCACAGATGGCGAGGAGACCACGGTCTTCAGGTTGGGCGGGTAGTGCCAGTGCTAGTCTGAGGGCGGTGATCGCCTGGCAGGGCAGGAGATATTGTAGCACATTGACCATGCAGCTTTCCAGTCACTGATACTATAGTGGGTGATGTGATTGGTGAAGGATGAGCAATTGCAGAGATAGAAGGAATAAATAAGGAGGACACAGACTGAATAGACAAAGGCACAGATAGCTAATGTAATGAGTGTAAGTAATAAACAGTGTAAAAGATAAAGGCCCTCCCTCTCTCCTGTGGGCAGCCTGATGGCCTGGGCCTTGGCCTGGCTGCCCTTCCTCTTTCCCTCCAGCGGGCAGCCTGATGGTCTGGCTGCTCTTCCTCCTTCCCTCCAGTGGGCAGCCTGATGGTCTGGCTGCCCTTCCTCCTTTCCTCCAGCGGGCAGCCTGATGGCCTGGGCCTTGGCCTGGCTGCCCTTCCTCCTTCCCTCCAGCGGGCAGCCTGATGGTCTGGCTGCCCTTCCTCCTTCCCTCTCCCGGGCAGCCTGATGGCCTGGGCCTTGGCCTGGCTGCCCTTCCTCCTTCCCTCCAGCGGGCAGCCTGATGGTCTGGCTGCCCTTCCTCCTTCCCTCCAGCGGGCAGCCTGATGGTCTGGCTGCCCTTCCTCCTTCCCTCCCGTGGGCAGCCTGATGGTCTGGCTGCCCTTCCTCCTTCCCTAACGTGGGCAGCCTGATGGCCTGGGCCTTGGCCTGGCTGCCCTTCCTCCTTCCCTCCAGCGGGCAGCCTGATGGTCTGGCTGCCCTTCCTCCTTCCCTCCCGTGGGCAGCCTGATGGTCTGGCTGCCCTTCCTCCTTCCCTAACGTGGGCAGCCTGATGGCCTGGGCCTTGGCCTGGCTGCCCTTCCTCCTTCCCTCCAGCGGGCAGCCTGATGGTCTGGCTGCCCTTCCTCCTTTCCTCCAGCGGGCAGCCTGATGGTCTGGCTGCCCTTCCTCCTTCCCTCCAGCGGGCAGAATCCTGGCCTGGCCGTAGCTGCCCTTCTCTTCTCCCTCTCTCCCCTGCTACTTTTCTTCGCGGCTGCCTTCCCTCTCCCCTGTCCCCCTGTCGAGTGTCCTGTGAGCCTCAGCCAGGGAAGTACTCCAGCAGGGCGAAGTACAGCATGGTTGGGAGGGACAGAGTGTGTACAGTGGGGAACAGGCTGCCCAACAGGCCAAGGTACAGCCTGACTCCAAGCCCGCCCCTCCCCTGGCCAGCCTTCCCTGACCCCCGCTGTGGTGGTGGGGAGGGTTCTCCCAATCCCTTCCCCACCACTCTGCGGAGGACGAGTCTCTCTCCCTCGTCCTCCACGGGGGTGTTCATGTCGCCCCCAGCCTCCTCCCTCTCCTCTTCTGGGCTGGGGACCAACACCCACTGGCCCAGGCCGTCCTCCCCCGTGCTGGCCACCACATCCTGGCCAACCTCTGAGTTGTGGTCGGCCTCCTCCCCTGTGGTGGCCACCACCTCCTGGCGCGCTTCTGAGGTGGGGCCGGCCTCCTTGTCCTTGCTGCCCTCCATTTCTTGCTCAGCGTTGGGAGGGTCTGCTTCCTCCCCCTCCTTGGGGACGGAGGCCCCATCATCCTTGTGGGGCGCCTCAGGGCGGCTGCCCACTCTCTTGCCGTTGCAGAAGAGAACTGGGCCGCCGCTCCGCCCTTCCCCCTGGCTGCCGTGTACACCTGGGTCTCCTGCCAGGCAGAACAACAGGACGGCGTCACGGCCCACCGTCGTGTATTTCAGGGCGGACAGCAGGTCCGCCAGAGTGAACTCCTGGCAGAACACTGCCTTACCGCCCTCCAGGCACCTCACCAGGACTGGTGAGTCCTGGTCCTTGGCGGCCAGCCTCTCCGCCTTCACGGTGGCCGCCCGCTCTGCCTCGAGGAGCGTGTTCTCCTCTTCTCCTCCTCTGCGGAAGGTGAAGGAGGCCAGTACGCGCCTCCTCCTCCTCCCGCTCCATCCGCCGGAGGTGAGGCGGGACACCTCGATGGTGTCCACGCCCCAGTCGCCGACACACCTGAGTTTTGCCTTGACTGCCAACTTGCTTGTTTTAACTCCCATTTTTGTGAACAGTGAATGCGAAAAGAAAAATATCAATGAGTTCACGTTTGGCACACTCTGCAACAGAAGGATGGTGTCCACCAAATCTGCTGCTGCTGCTGTGCGGAGGAGAAGATTATAACTAACTAA
>CM035177.1:17230044-17243408 GCA_020233015.1 Callinectes sapidus | reverse complement strand
GAGAGAGAGAGAGAGAGAGAGAGAGAGAGAGAGAGAGAGAGAGAGAGAGAGAACAACCCCCCCAAAAAAAATAAATAAAATAACAAAAATAAATAATCAAACACATAAACCTACACACACACACACACACACACACACACACACACACACACACACACACACACCTACCTAGCAAGTCATATACCTGTAGTAGTAACACCTGGTGACCTCCTTCAGGTAAGAGGATGGACACGGCTCAGGTACCTGTTTTGGGGTTTCAGGAGGAGCATTAGCCGCCTCTGTGGTACCGCTGAAGGGGAAGGAAGGGTGGGAGTGTAGAGGGAGAGGGGAGAGGAGAGGGGAGGTTAGGTAATGAAGATAAGGAAGTGAAGAAGGGGGTAAAAGCTTGTCTTGTGAAGGGTGAAAGAGAATTACGAAATAAGGAAGAGATGAGGGGAAGGGGGCAGGTGGTGTAGAAAAGACAGGAATAGAGAAAAAGGAATGGAAGAGGAAAAGAAAGAAAAGTAGATTGAAGGAAGAGAGGAGAGAGGGAGTGATGGAGAAGGAAAGGGGTTAGAGATGAGAAGGAAATGAAGAAAGGAAGGAGGGGAGAGAGAGAGAGAGAGAGAGAGAGAGAGAGAGAGAGAGAGAGAGAGAGAGAGAGAGAGAGAGAATGAAAGCGGTGGATGAAAGGAAGAGGGTAATAGAAGGTGGAAGATGAGGGTGGAAGACGAGGGTGAAGCAGAGACGGCGGCAGAATAGAAGGAAAAAGAGGAGGGTGGAGAGCAAGTGGTGGAGTAGGAAGGGAGTGGGAAGAAGACCCGGGCGGGGATGGAACGGGGGGCCGGGGGGAGGGGGTGGAGGAGTGGAGGAGTCATGCGATAATGAACGCCCAATCACTCCATAACACGGGGTAAAGACTTAATACCGAGGACGGCCAGGGCACGGCGCGACCCTCTCCAAGGTAAACACACCCGCACCTAATTTATGTGATATTAATAACCACCTACGCCCGGGACCCTTCTCAATAAATATAAAAATCATTATAATAAGAGCCGAGTCGCAGTGCATGAATAAACCGTAAATTACAAGCTGAATGACGAGTGAATGGGGACATTGATTACAAGCCGCGTCCTCGGGCTCAGCTGATAAGGGCGTTTAGGCTTTGTTGGTCGACCCAGATAACGTTCCTGTTGATTAGTTATTGCACATAATTAATTAGGGGACGCCTCACCTCCTCCTCCTCCTCCTCCTCCTCCCCTCATCCTTCCTTCATCCGCCGCCACCCCGATCCTGGAGATTCGCTTCTCGCTGTGTCGAACACGAGTGCGACTCACTCAGGCGCATCGGGTCCTCGGCTCGATGTTCTGGACCCTCTGAGTCTCCAGGGTTCGAATCCATCCGCCGTTTTGCCTCGGTAGAGATTATTATGACAGGCTGATGGTGGCTGACGAGTTACCGGGAAGACGTGTTAAAAGAGAGGCTTTTTTCGCTACTCTGGATGAATATATTATTACCGTTTTTGTTTGTATAATTTCCTGTTTTATAACGACGGTAATTTCTTCCACCACTTGTTCTTGCATTGTTACCCGAGGCTGTGCATAGTTGGCGGTGCACTTGCCTTTGTTTATTGACCTATTTCATGCCTTCCTTCACAGATTTTGGTATAATTAAAGTTTTCTGCTTTATTGCTCATTATATTGCCAAACTTTCTCCTTTTCATCCTTTTTGGAAGTTGCTCAATTCTTCTTTCTTTCCTTCCCCCCCCTCCTCCTCCTCCCCCCCTCCACTTCCTCCTCCTCCCCCCCCTCCTCCTCTTCCTCCTCCTCCTAGCCCTCCTTCCCTTCCTCCGTTCCTCCAACACTCCCTCGCTCCTTCCAGTTCCAGTGTAACCTGTTTAGGAAACTAATTCGACGCAGGAATGCTTGATGAGTGCAATTAGGACGGGGACCTCATTGGTATGCAAATTAGCTTCCACCTTATGCATGTGGCCACTGTCATCAGCAGGAAAGGAACGCCTGTTTATCTTGACTTTTCCGGCCAAAGGTCGACAATGTATTTTCTTTCTTCCTCCTCGAGTTATATTTAATTGAATAATAACTTTCTGTTCGACTTAAGTTACGCTGCAGTAATTCCGGTTCGATATTTACCCTTTTCTTCTACCTCCTCTCCTCTCTCTCTCTCTCTCTCTCTCTCTCTCTCTCTCTCTCTCTCTCTCTCTCTCTCTCTCTCAACACGTCCCAGAGTTTTAAATCATTCAACGTTACACATTTGATGGCTTGCTTTCACATCTACGTCACTCGCTCCTTGTATTACACGCTCCCCTGCCCCGCCACAGACGCCGCCATCTCCAAGCCACTCGAGGTGTGCAGCCCTCACCTGTGATCCCGTCATTGCCTCACGTTGGAAATTATTACTAGTTCTGGTTTACTTTTTTGCGTCGTCACCAGGCGTTTGAGAATATCCGTGTGTGTGTGTGTGTGTGTGTGTGTGTGTGTGTGTGTATGTGTGTGTGTGTGTGTGTGTGTGTATGTGTGTATGTGTGTGTGTGTGTGTGTGAGAGAGAGAGAGAGAGAGAGAGAGAGAGAGAGAGAGAGAGAGAGAGAGAGAGCGAGAGAGAGAGAGAGAGATGAGAGAGAAGAGAGAGAGAGAGAGAGAGAGAGAGAGAGAGGCGAACAATGAACAAAGAAGTAGTTCAAAGGGACAGAAAGTTAATTCCACGAGGAAAGTTCATCGATAGAAGGGGCGGTATTAGTGGAGAGACGAGGCCGAGAGGGAACACGAAGACAGCGAAGACGAGGATGAGGACGTGGTGAGGACGAAGAGGAGATAGGAAGAAGAGGACAACATGGAATGAGACCAACAGAGGCTTACAATGATGGTGGTAGTTGTTATGGTGTTGTTATGCCACGCATGCAGCTGATATTAAAAGTAGTTTAAAATCATTGCAAATGCAACGGCAGAAACTCCGTAAAAATATGAATGCTAAGAAAAGGGAAGAATTAAAGAAAATAATAAAATCTCTCGCTGCGATATGAAACATTTCACAACACACACAAAAAATATATATGAATGCAATCTTTATAACCATGTACAAAACAAGGAAAAGAAAATAGTTATTTTCTTTATTTCTAGTAAGCATAGTGCTTGGAAGGTGTTGTATATAGGTCTCAGAGTGTCTAGTGAATGTGAACAATTTGGAAAATAACAATGATAGAATAATGAATTGTTCAAAACACCTCAAATCAGATCACCACTAGAAAACGTTTATGTTTTCGTATACAAAAGAGAGGAAATTTCACAAAACATGCTGTGGAAGGAAGAAAATGCAAAGAAAAATCAAATCCCCCCAAAACCCTTACCAAATGTCATTCCTCAATCATGAAAAGATGTCAGAGTAGATAGACAGTAAAAAGCATCCATGTGGGCAAGAAAAGACTACGATATCCAAAAGAAACAGACATAACAAGACAAAACAAGAAAAAAAACTTATACCAAATGTCACTTCTGAGTCCACTCTTCTGAAAAAAAAAGTGAGAAAAGTTGAGCAATAAAAATCACCGAGGCAGACGAGAAGCATAACCTTCATTGCGTAAAAAAACACGAAAGAACCAATCAAAAACTACACACATAAAAAAATAACCTTACACCGAATGTCACCTCTGAGTCAATTCCTGACGAAAACACACCAAAATTTAAAAGAAAAAGTACGAAAGTTGGAACCAAAAGTACCCAGCCTGAGGAGGACCGCAATATCCACGGGAGATGAAGCCTGAAGCCTGAGAAGTGGGGCGTCATGAGCGACAAGTTTCAGGCGAGCGAACGAGCCATTAATGAGGGAAAATGGACAAACAGGAAAGCAGGAAACTTTTGCGAGACAAGGACCGAACGAGGAAAGGAAAATGAGATGCAGTGTGTCGGCCAAGAAGTTAAGTCCTATTAGTAGCGAGAGAGAGAGAGAGAGAGAGAGAGAGAGAGAGAGAGAGAGAGAGAGAGAGAGAGAGAGAGAGAGAGAGTAGAGAGAGGGGAGAAAGAGAGAGAGAGTAGAGACAGAGTAGAGAGTGAGGAGAGAGAGAGAGAGAGAGAGAGAGAGTAGAAAAAAGATCCTCTGTTCCCTTCTTCAGGTAGTGGTCCGTTCAGGTAAGGTCATGTATCACAGGTGCAAATGTTCACCTGTAAAACCAAAATGATAAAGCACACTGGTAAAAACTTAGAGGAGGAGGAGGAGGAGGAGGAGGAGGAGGAGGATAAAAAAACAGGAGGAGGTGAAGGAGGACCAGGAGGAGGAGGAGGAGGAGGGAGAGAACAAGGTAGAAGAGAAAAAGTAGAAGCAGGAGGAAGAGTAACAAAAGGGAGCGAACAAGGTGAAGAAGGAAAAGTAGGAGGAGAAGTAGGAAGAACGATAGAAACAACGAGGACGAGAGAGAGAGAGAGAGAGAGAGAGAGAGAGAGAGAGAGAGAGAGAGAGAGAGAGAGAGAGAGAGAGAGAGAGAGAGAGAGAGAGAGAGAGAGAGAGAGAGAGAGAGAGAGAGAGAGACGAGAGAGAGAGAGAGAGAGAGAGAGAGAGAGAGAGAGAGAGAGAGAGAGAGAGAGAGGTAAAAAAAAAGAAGAAGAATAGGTCAATCATAAAACAATTAGGAGGCAATCAGATTAATGGAGGAGTAGTCAAGGGAACTATTTTCACAACATGGACGAGTGCAATTGAAGCTTCACCTGCCCCCCCCCCTCCCCCCCTTCCCCCTGTGGCCGCCCTGTGCAGGTAGAGGGACAATCAGAAGCCCATTTACGTCCAGCCTGTGACCAATCCAGTTCCCATTACAACTGGAACCCTCACCTCACTATCCGATCCTCCTCCTCCTCCTCCTCCTCCTCCTCCTCCTCCTCGTCTTCTCCTCCTCACTTTAGATGACAATTACATGTAGAGGGAGGTTGGTGGTGAGTGAATGGGTGGATGTGAGTGAAGGAGTGTGTAAGTGAATCGGTGAGTGAATTAATGGGTGAATGGGTAAGAAATGACTGAGTGAACTGTATGAGTGAGTGGATGGTTGATTGTATTGATGATAGGTGAGTGAATGGGTAAATAGGTGAGCGGTTGGATGAGGTAACTTGATGAGTGAATTGGTTTGATTGCGTGAGTGGATACAGAAATGGACAGGTGGATGAGTGAGTGGATAAGTGGTTACTCAGTGTCCTCATTTAAGAGTGATACTGAATCTGTAATTGCACACGAGGCTTCAATCTGTCGGCACACACAAAAGACAAGGTTACGTATCTCCAATGCAGTCATGAGCACCACTGACCTTTGAAAACCAAGACGACTGATTGAAAAAGAGACAGTAAAGAAAAAAAAGAATAAAAGAACATCACTGCCATGAATATCAAAGTCAAGAACACCAAGTGCTGAGAAAACCCAAATGTCTCTTGACGCAGCAAAAAAATAAGAAAAAAAGAAAAAAAAGAAAAAGAGGAATCGAACTGCCATCAGACACCTAACACTGTCTCCTTAAAAGTGTAATAAAAAGACTGAAGGCAAAAGGATAATTGAGAAAAGTGTTTATCAAAGTCCTTACGCGGCCACGGGAGACCCAATCAGAGACATACCATTTACGACACCTCCAAACACATACTTATTATTCATCAGCCGCAAATTACACCCCAAAGAACACCTTTAAAGCGACAAGGGGGAGGGGGGAGGAGAGGAGAGGAGGGAGACGACGGAGGGAGAGGGACACAGCCAACCAATACATATGAAGTAGCTATCTGGTTGTGTATTTGCTCATTATCACCTTGTTATCACTTCTCACCTGCCTGCCACGAGGACACCATGTAATGTGGGCCGGGCAGTCGCAGATAATGTACAGGTAATGGAAGAGTTAACCTGTGTTCTCCATCATTCATTTCCTTTTCTGGTAAACTCTGGAACTCCCTGTCTGCTTCTGTATGTCCTCCTTCCTATGACTTGAACTCTTTAAGGAGGGAGGTTCAAAGATACTTATGCTTATTTTCGTTGCCTCCTTTAAGGGACTAGAAATCTCAATGAACTTTTTTCGTTGTTTTAGCCAGTGATTTTCTTACATAGAAAAAAAAGTTGATTTGGAAGGTAATGCTGATGAAAAGAAAGCGCCAGGTGTGAGATGCGGTGCAGATCACAGGTGTACAAGAGTGAGATAAGTGTGTGAATCGTGTGTGTTCGCGCATAAGGAAGCAAAGTCATGTGTGTGCAAGGTGTGGCCAGGTGCTTGAGTGCCTCCGTGTGCAGGTAATGAAGCTCAGGTGTGAACAGGTATCTCGGGAGGTTGTTCACTGTGATTAGTTTTTGTTTCTTGCTTTTTACTTTAATTCTTTTAGTCTTTGTACAGTGTTCCTTTTGTGAGTATGCACATCTCCGGACAAAGATCTATGTTCATTAATAGGACTACATGATATGCTTTCAATGTGAGATATATTAAGCGGAATTTATTCAAATCAGGAGTCAGGAGTCAGGAGTTGAACTGGCACGGTCTTTGATAGCGATAATAACGATAACATTATCAAAACAAGAAAAGATTTTACCCAAGGTATAGGCAGCTTAATAAAAAAATAAAAAGTAACAACAAAGCAACAATAAGTATAAGAAACATAATTGTTACGAGAGCAACGGAAGAGTAATACATAAGAGAAGGTTCACAATACCTGTCATGGTGTCTCGGCGTAACGAGAACGAGCTTAGAACTGCGGGACTGGGGCACTGCAAAGGAAATAAGTATTAAATTAAATTTCCTTTAGCATCAATACTGATGTTAATGATAAACTGTTATTTATTACTGAAAATAAATAAAAAAGTGAAAAATAACTACTCTGGTCAAGAAAGAAAAAATGGCTTTGTTTCTTCAAATGGAACGCGGAACATTTACACAACTACATATGGCGATCCTTTGTGACAAAAGTTAACTTACATTTTCACTGTCTCATCCCTCTCAAGGGGAAACTTTTATTCTCTTGTGTTTTGTTTCCTTCTTCTTAGGATCTCAGCGATTTTAAGAGAGGATTATCAAGTCACTCTGGAACTAAATTGCCCTAAACTACTTGCACTTCCCTTTCTTGATCTTTTTCAGAGGAGTATTTTTTTCAGTAAGATATTTCCATTGACCAAGTTCCTTTACATGCAAAAAATAAAAGTGAATGAATGAATGAACAAATAAACACATCAGTCACGTCCTTCATTGTCACCACCACCGCTGCGTCACTCTTCCCGGACACCACTCAACTCGAAGACGGCAGATGGCAAAACATCGGAAACCATCTGAAAAACAATTAATGAAGGAAGGCGCTATTTTTCGACTGCCTTCTATAACACTACAAAGGAGGCGGAGGAAAAACGAATTAAAAATGGAGGAACGTGATAACTTTTTTCCTTCCCTCCACTACTTTTCCTGAAGGTTGTGGTAAGAAAGGCCATCAAGGGAAAGGTCATTTGATGCAGTGATTTTTTCCTTCTTTTTACTCCTCAAGGTCAATGTCATGAAAGAGGAGGAGGAGGAGGAGGAGGAGGAGGAGGAGGAGGAGGACAAGATAACCACGACAACGATGAACCAGAAGGCTCTATGAGAAGTAGGATAATGACAGCGAGCAGAACGAAATCGAGAAGAAAGAAAGAAAAAAAAAGGAGGGTATGATGAGGACGAAAGGAACGATGGAGAGAAAAAAAAGGATAAAGATGAAAGAGAGAAAATCGAAAAAGAAGGAGTGATTGACGAAAGAGGAGAACAGATGAAATAGACCAAAGGGACGAAGAAGGAAGAAAACAAAGATGACGAAGGCATGAAATAGGATTGGTACGAAAAAGACAAGGAGAAGAACAACGAGAAAGAGAACTACGAGAAGGAGAGATTGAACATAAGACGAAGGAGAATTAGAAAAACAGGAGTGAGAGGGAACAAGAAAAGGAGGAGGAGGAGGAGGAGGAGGAGGAGGAGGAGGAGGAGGAGGAGGAGGAGGAGGAGGAGGAGGAGGAGGTGATGGGGAACGATGCACAATGAGACTTTCTGATGGGACTGCAGGTGATGACGAGGCTTGGCAGGGGCTTCTGATGACCTCTTGATTGCCATGAAATGAACACACACCTCTCCCTCTCCCTCTCCCCTCCTCTCCCTCTATCTCTCTCTCCCTCCTCTCCCTCCCTCCGCTACTCCTGCATTGGGAAGGACACGAGCAGCCTCTCACCGTGAATTATGTCTTTATTATTATTTTTCTTTCGTCTTTGTCTATAACTCTTGTCTTTTTCTTCCATTCCTCGTCATCTTCCTCTTATTAGACTTTTTTGTTCGTTTTCCTATTATTTTCATCTCACTATTTCTTCATTCCTCCTTGTATTCATCTTTCTATCTTCTTGTTTTGTCCCTTATAATTTTATCTTCTCAAAATGAATGATCATTAAACATCGTGAGATATTACTTATATTCTCTCTCTCTCTCTCTCTCTCTCTCTCTCTCTCTCTCTCTCTCTCTCTCTCTCTCTCTCTCTCTCTCTCTCTCTCTCTCTCTCTCTCTTGTTCCTTATTTCTAATACACCTACGACACTAACTGAATTTTTCTTATGTTTCTTTCAACAGTACATCAAGGAGAGGCATAAAGATGTTAATTATACTTTCTGGCACATGAACATAATAATTACCAACAAAAGGACTTAATATGACTTGATTGTTTCTTTTATTTTCTTCCGCGAGGTGGTTCGACAGGAGGTGGTGGGGATGAAGGTTCAGTGACATTCTATTACGCTGTTTTATATGCACCTCCCATAACCTTCCATCTCTACTGTTCCTGCAACTAAAACCACAGGCAGTTTCTCAGTGTCATAATAGCTGTATTCTACTTCCTTTTCCCAATATCAATAACACACACACACACACACACACACACACACACACATACATACATACACACACACACGCACACACACACACACACAGTACACGCGCATTTTTTTAATCGGCTATAATACAAGAATTTCGTGATGGTGTATGCTGTGAGGTCACCAATTAACCACCTGAGACTAATTACATCAGCCAATAGAAGGCGAGAGAAGCCCCTGCGGCCCACCAATCTCCGCCCCCGTATTTGGTCCTCATTACTGCAGACGCCATGAGGAGCAGGAACCCCTCAAAAAGCAGGAGCAGATTACAGCAATAAAAGATAATAGCAGCTTCAGACGGCAAGATTTAGAGCACGCAAAGAATGTCATCATGATATTAACGAGGGTAAAGAGAGAAATTAAAAGGCACTGGAACATATCAGAAAATAGAAAGAAAAGAACCATAAACAGTTATAAGAAGATAAAAGAAAGACACTTATTATGATTTTTTTTTTATGTGTGGAAGATAAGTGTGTGTTTGTAGGAAAGAAATTGGAACACTCTGATGTTATTAAGAAGGATCGAATAGAGATAAGTGGATAAATATATTGGTTTCAGAGAGAGAGAGAGAGAGAGAGAGAGAGAGAGAGAGAGAGAGAGAGAGAGAGAGAGAGAGAGAGAGAGAGGGGGGGGGAAGGAGTGAGAGACAGATCCTTATCGTCTTGTTTAGTAACAAACATTAATACAGAAATAGAAAAGAATTTAATTTATGAAATGTAAATAAAACATAAATAAATAAAATAAGTAAATAAAGAATAAAAGAAAAAGAAGAAGAATCATTTCACGCAAAATTACCAGATGAATACTGATAACACACGCACACACGGATGTGCATATACACCCACCCACCTACCAACCCACCCACCCACACACACACACACACACACACACAAAGGGATCGAAGCCCCTCTCGCCGCACGCCCTTTGCCTCTTCCTTCCTTTATTGCCTGCAGTCTTACCCGCTTATTGCTTCGCACGGAACACCAAGTGACGCCTGAGAAAAAGAGCCGCTTCTTGAAATCCAATATTCGCGTGTTTGATGAATTTATGGCTGTCTAGGGTAACATTTTATAAGATATTTCAAGCATACAGAGCCAATTTACTTACTTTTTTTTTTTTTTCATTAGTTTATACTTTTCGGAATGTTTCTTTCTTTTCTCTTTGCAGTGTATGGGTGACTTTTCTATTCACAAATTTGTTTATCTTTATACAAAAACTATGATTAAAAAAAAAATTGGCTTAATTTACGAATACCCTCTTATGGTTTCTTTCTCGCAAACATTTTATTCTAGCAATAATTAATCATATAGTTATCTGATGCGATAATTCTTAAATGTTAGTAATTTTTCTGCCAGAATATACTTCACCCATTCACATATATGTCTTTTTCAAACTGGTTTAATTTATCTCATAGCATTCTCAGTTGATTTTTTTTTCTTATGAATTTGTTTTTAAGCATGAGTGTTAATAACTTTGTATCTAAGGGCTTCTTTTCACAATCTTTCCCTCTTATTTACAAATGAGTATAGTTCGTTTATATGATTGTCTCATCTAATTAACGTTGTTTCTTTGTCTCATATCTGTACGCATATTGTTTAATATTCGAGGTTTCATCCTTTGTGTAGCGTTTAGTTACACTTACGTTTCCTCTTATAAGAACAAAACATTCCATTTTTTATTTCCGCCTGCTCTTGGCTCTACGTTGCTTTTTGCGTGGTAATTGTACCTACTAATTTGACATCATTACTGTCATTTTTTGTGTCCATGCGTACGTGTTGGAGCAATTCCATGCCATTGCAAATTAATGTACTTCTTTGTAATTCTCTCTCTCTCTCTCTCTCTCTCTCTCTCTCTCTCTCTCTCTCTCTCTCTCTCTCTCTCTCTCTCTCTCTCTCTCTCTCTCTCTCTGCGTCAGTAGCGGCTTAAAAATTCATATTCATTTGAATTATGTTTTGAAGCTTCGTTGTTTTTCGAGGTATTGGGACATTGCTAAAAGTATTTGAACAACTTCATACTGTGTTACCTGTTTGTGTGTGTGTGTGTGTGTGTGTGTGTGTGTGTGTGTGTAGAATAAACCACCTCCAAGTATCACTGTAGTCTCTTTTATTTCAGCTTTAATTGGGCTTTATCGCTTTTATTTCTTCTTTTCCTCGTTTTGTGTCCCGACTTTCACACGCAGGCGAGGTGAGGGAAGGCGAGGCGAGGCAAGGCAAGACAAGGTGTGAGGGGAAACTACAGTGTGCTACCTCAGGCTGGCTGGTGGCTGGCTGGAGGAAGGGGACTTCATTTGTATTCATTATCAGACAATCTTGATAAAGTGTGTTGATTTATTACGACAATTACGCCCAGGTACTCTTTCATTATGCCGCCCTTCTTATCGCGCGGGAAAGGGAAGGCGACGAAACAAACTCCCACATGCACGCACGCACGCACGCACTCACTCACACTCACACAAAGACGGTATGTTAGAAGTGACAGAAGGAAGTAGACAGACAGAAACACACACACACACACACACACACACACACACACACACACACACACACACACACACACACACACCTGAGCTCATTAGCAGGGCGGTGGAGCCACGTTCACCACAAAGCAGGAAAGACTACCATTGTTCTCCCGTGACTCGGCAACTCCCCGCCATGAGAAGACGAAATCGAGGACGCCCTACAAGTCACGCATACCTGGCGCTCCTCCTCCAGGTATCTCAGGAGCACAGGTAGTAAAATGGGCACAGGTAAACAGATGATTGCTTTCCGCCACTATCACAAATTAAAGGTAAGGAATCGATACTGAATTTTTACTTGGTGTGTATTTATTTAGTAATGCGCGCTTGGGTCTTTTAAGTGTGCCTCTGTAATTAAAGGTGTTATGTGTTACTAATTTGTTGTACAGCAAGATTTACAGGTGGCGTGTTAGTGTAATTAGAGGAGTTTGTTCTTTTATCTTCGCTGCCTACATACGGGGGATAATTTGGTGCTAATGGTTGTTATATATGTAATAGCGTGCGTGGGTGTGTGTATGAGAGAGAGAGAGAGAGAGAGAGAGAGAGAGAGAGAGAGAGAGAGAGAGAGAGAGAGAGAGAGAGAGAGAGAGAGAGAGAGAGAGTAGTCCTTTTTTGTAATAATCTATAGAGTATTCTAAGGTTCTCTAAATACGAGTACTGTATTAATTCCAATATGTGTTTCTTATCACACACATATATAAAATTAAACAAACAAGAACCATATCACATAATCAGAATCACAGCGAACAACATACTCGTACAATCCATCCTCGTTCAATATAATCTTAGCAACTCACAGGGAACATGAAACATAGACATCAGATAACAATGCACACTAACCCATCATGGCACAATAACAGCACACGTCACAAGTCACTACAAAACTAACAACAGCAACACGAGCTATACACCCACGACTCTTCCTACCTTCTTTATATCATTCACACTGTCTTCTCTTCCTCTTTCACATTCCTCCCTTAATCCCCATATTCCACATCATTTTTACCTATACCTCTTGTCCATATTCTTCCAGCCCCACTGCCCCTCTCTGGTGTATTTCCCACCCTTCCTCCTCTCCTCCATCGCACCCACTCACATTGGAATGTATAGGTAGTAGTGCTAGTTCATCCTTGCTAATGAGGGCGCCTAGTCTATGAAGGGAGGATCCGCGTGAAAAGTATAAGTTTGCACGGTAGAAATGAAGTTACTTTGGCGCAGCAGTGTGGGAAAAAAGAAATGTGTAGGGATTCCATGTGTTATTACTGTCAATAGCAAAAGTAATAGTGTGATTTTTTTTACTGGCTTTCTCTTACAATACAATGAATGAAGAAAAGAGGAGAAAAAATTGTAAAAAATGAAATATACAAAAGTTGAATGACGTATGTCTAGGAATAACATCATAAATATATTAGAACAAATTTGATATATTTATATCACAAATTTTAATCTAATTCTTGCGAATGAACTACAACGAAAAGAACATTAAAGAAGGATATATGATGTAACCAAATGAAACCTGACAAGGCTAAAAGAGCAAATGACATAAAAATTGATAATATATGCAGAAAGCAAACTATAATAAAAAAATAATGAAAAACGGAAAGTACGTTAGAAAATAACAATCTTTAAACTAAGCCAATTACTAAACACGACAAATAACATAAATAAAACATGAGGACAATATTTCCACGTGAGTAGATAAACAAGAGATAAAAAGAAAAAACGGAGACGAAAAATAGACGGAAGAAAGAAAACGGTTTCGGTTCACTTGCTTGGAGGAGGAGGAGGAGGAGGAGGAGGAGGAGACAGGTGCCTGCGGGAAGTAAGTGAGAAAGAACTCCCACACACACACACACACACACACACACACACACACACACACACACACACACACACCGCCACGCCCTAATGGTGCTACACTATTGTCATGGCCAGGTTGGGAGGCTGCAAATTGGGCTCAGAACATCGACGCCATTAATCT
>CM035177.1:17156608-17168624 GCA_020233015.1 Callinectes sapidus | reverse complement strand
CTCTTTCTCTCCTCTGTCTCTTCCTCTTCTACCTTTCTTCGTCTGTACCTCTCTGTTTCTCCTCTCTGTCTTTTTCTCTTCCTTCTCTCCTTTTTCTTGTCTTTCCCTCTTTTTTTTCTTTCTTTTCTTTCCTTCACCACTTTCTGTCTCTAACTTGTCTCTTCATTTTATCTTTTTTCCTCTTCCTCCTTCCTGTTTCTTCCTTCTCCTCCTTCTGTCTCTCCCTTCTATCTCTTCCTCTTCCTCCTCCTCTTCTTCCTCCTGTCTCTTCCTCCTCTTTCTTTTGTCTCTCCCTCCGGTCTCTTCTTCCTCCTCCTCCTCCTCCTCCTTCTTCCTCTCCTTTCTCATGTCCCTCCCTCCTCCCCTCCTCCCCTCCTCCTTCCTCCTTCCCTTGTGATTTGCTCACTAATAAAGTACAAACAAAGGAAGGACACCAAACATAAAGTAACACACACACACACACACACACACACACACACACACACACACACACGATATAAAGAACGAGCAAAAACGAAAACGAAAAAAGACAAAAAATATATACCTAAAGAAACAAAAAGAAAGAAAAAAACAAATAGAAAACAAAGGAAAAACAAACACGGTGTCAATAACAAATTAGTCTACAGAGAAGATAAAAAAGTGGAAGACTTCTCTCATTAAAGATCTCAGAGTAGGTTTGCTGTATTCACTTCCTTTGTATTCCTTTGTGTTTCTTTGTATTCCTTATCCTCTTGCTGACTTTGTATAATCCTCGCTATATGTCTTCTTGTTTGTTTGTTTGTTTGTTTTTCCTCCTCCTCTTCTTTATCAAGTATTTGTTTTCTTTTTCACACCCTCCGTACTCAGGCTTACTTGCACACCTTATAAAGAAAGTGTGTGTGTGTGTGTGTGTGTGTGTGTGTGTGTGTGTGTGTGTGTGTGTGTGTGTTGTTGTTGTTGTTGTTGTTGTTGTTGTTGTTGTTTGTATTGTAATGTGTTGTCTGTGTTATTTCATGTATATATGTCTTTTCCTTCACCTTCTTATTCCTCTTCTTCCTCTTTGTTCATTTTATTCTTTTTTTTTCTTTCCACGTTTTCCCTTTCTATTTTTTTTTTTTTTTCGTCCTGTCCTTCTCTAATTCTTCTTTGTCTTTTTATCTATATCCTCTTTTTTGTTATAATTAATTCTTTCCTATTTTCTTCTATTCTTCATCCTCTTCTTATTTACATCTTTTCTTATTCTCCATTCGCTCTATCCTGTTCTTCTCTTATTCATCGTCCTCTTTTCATTCCTATCCTTCTTTCTCTTGGTCTTCCTTCCTTTCTCTCTCTAACAATCCAATAAAAGAGAGTATTATATTTGTTTGTTTGTTTTGCTTTTATCCAATGCTTAGTTTGTTTATCATTCTCATCCTTCTCTTCTTCCTCCTCCTCCTCCTCCTCTTCCTCCTCCTCCTCCTCTTAATCTCCTCTTTACCTTCCTTTCGTTAACAATGCGCTAACACTTCACCAGTTGTATTTTTTCTATGTTAAGTTTTGTTTGTTCTTCTTCCTCCTACTCCTCTTCATCTTAGTCTACAGTCAGTCTCTTCCCCTTCCCCCTCTTACTTCTCTTAATCTTCTTTTTACCTTGCATATGTTAACACCATATAACAGCATATGTTAATGCACCAACACACCTCATTATAAGAGTTTATTTTCCAGGTTTACTTTCTTTGTTCTTCTTACTCCCACTCCTCTTCCTCTTCCTCTTTCTTCACCTCCTCTTAATCTCCTCTTTACCTTCCATATGTTAACAATGCACTAACACATTTTATTAGTTATAAGAGTTTTTCTTCTTCTTCCCACTAATCCTCTTCTTCCTCTTCATCTTCGTCTAGTCTTAGTCTCCTCCTCTTCCTCCTCTAAGTCCTCTTAATTTCCTCTTTACCTTCCATTCATTAACGTTATAACAACTTTATGTGTTTAGATTCTCTGTTCTTCTCTTTTACTGTTCCTCTTCTTCTTCATCTAAGTTTACAGTTTTAGTCTTCTCTTCTTCCTCCTCTTAATCTCTTTACCATCCATACGTTAACAATAATTATTAGTTTCTTTTCTAGTTTAGTTTCTTTGTTCTTCTCTCTTCTCCTCCTCCTCCTCTTCGTCTTAGTGTAGAGTCTCTTCCTCTTCCTCCTGTTCCTCCTCTTAATCTTCTCTCTACCTTCCATACGTTAACAATGCACTAACACACTTCATAACTTTGAAATTTATATGTTTTTTTTTCCTAAGTTGTTTCTTTGTTCTTCTTCCTCCAACTCTTCCTCTTCTACAGTCTATAGTCTTAGTCTTCTCCTCCTCCTCCTCCTCCTCCTCCTCTTAATCTCCTTCTCTTTACCTTTAGTATGTTAACATTGCACTAACACACTTCATTAATTATAAGAGTTTTTCTTTGTTTAGTTTCTTTGTTTTTCTCCCTCCCACTTCTCCTCCTCCTCCTCCTCTTCCTCTCCATGTTGGCCCGCTGTGTGTGTGTGTGCCTTCCGTACCCAGCCAGCCAGCCAGGCAGTCCACTAACACACTTCGCTGCTTGTAACAAAATGCACTTCTCTCGTTTGGTTTTTAAAGTGTTGTCTTGTACACGTGTCCTTTCTAAGCCTCGCCCTGTCCAGCCTGAGATGTCCAATGTATTATCTCTTTAGCATATACTGTGTGCTCTCTCTCTCTCTCTCTCTCTCTCTCTCTCTCTCTCTCTCTCTCTCTCTCTCTCTCTCTCTCTCTCTCTCTCTCTCTGATGAAAATGAAGGGCAACTTATTGATATACACAATTTTTCTTTTCTCTATATATATTTTTTGCTCACTGACCTTCTCTTCCATCAATATTCTTTTATCAATGCATATAATCTTCCTAATTTTGAGTCTAATAATTGAAAGGAGAATACTTATGAATCTTGAGGTAATGAAGAATATTCCTTAATAAGATTTTCAATGAAGACTCTCTGCAGCCACCGCCATGGGAAAATTGCATACCAAAAATTATTCTGTTAAGACTCAAAAAGAAAAAAAATGTCCCAAGAAATAAGATGAAATGTCGATCTGAGAGGGCACAAGAAACATGAAATATACCATCTCTTGAGGACATAGTAAATAAATAAATAAAGTACATGAGTAGCCAAAAAATTTCACCTTTTCCTCTAAAAAGAAAATCATACGAAAAAGTAGAAAAAAGTATAATTCCCTTTCCATCATGTCTACGAGTGAGCTTTTATAACCACCCCACCACCACTACCACCACCACCACCACCACCACCACCACCACCGCTGCCGCCACGGACCACAACGAGGGAGAAATGTCAGAGAAATGTTAACACGCTCTTCTAGTGAGCCTCTAACTCCGCTGGGACGACCACACTTAATTATATTCCAGACTAAAGGTTACATCAGCTCAGCATAACACCTTCTCTATCTCACCCCCTTTCTTCCCTCCTTCCTTCCTTCCTTCCTTCTTTTCTTCCTTCCTTTCGTCCTTCCTTCCGTTCTTTTACTTCCTCTCCTTTCTTTCATTTCTTTAGTTTTCCTTTTACCCTAATATTTTAATTTTCTCTTCTCTTCTTTCCATTTCCTTTTATTCTTTCATTCTATACTCGGCCCAAGTATGACATCATCTCTCTCTCTCTCTCTCTCCTTCCCTCATTTTCTGTCTCCATTTTTCTTTTCTTTTCTTCACTTTATTTTCCTACTTTCTTCCTTCTTTCGTCAGTTTAACGTAACGATCCCTTCCCTTCCTTTCCCATTTTAATTTCCTTAGTTCCACATCCTCTCTCTCTCTCTCTCTCTCTCTCTCTCTCTCTCTCTCTCTCTCTCTCTCTCTCTCTCTCTCTCTCTCTCTCTCCTCTCTCTCTCTCTCTCTCTCTCTCTCTCTCTCTCAAAGAAGAAGAAGAAGAAGAAGAAGAAGAAGAAGAAGAAGAAGAAGAAGAAGAAGAAGAAGAAGCAGAGGAGGAGGAGGAGGAGGAGGAGGAGGAGGAGGAGGAGGAGGAGGAGGGGGGGGGGAAGAAGTAGAAGAAACATAGAGTAAGACTAAAATTTTATCATATCAACTCTTGTCCATAGCCATCAAAGACGATTTATCAGCTTCCTAAGAGTGTTTCTCCTGTTAGAAATGTAGAAATGCTGTTCACCAGTCTTTAGAACCAAAAGAATACCATTAAAATCTAAGGTCACCTCAACTAGGACACTTAATTGATGAACAGACAAACTGTTTCACGACTCTATGTGCCAAGTGGTCTGAGTGCCAGCGGGAGTGCCACAAGGTTCTACTGGATGCCAAGAACTGGATTAGGGAGGACACTGGAGAGTGCCAGGAAGCTACAATAGGGTGCCAAGGCGTAAGGAATGTGCAGTGAGGGAGAGCTGGAGTGCCTGGATGTCGGTAAGGGGAGACAGGAACGACTGGGAATGTGCAAGGCAGTCTCAGGAAATTACTACTATTATGGAATCCTGGAAGGTCACACGATAGACTTTTTGGAATGATAAGGAAAGAAAGTTATGGGAATTATAGAGAAAAAGTTTTAAGCTCACGGAATGAGATTGGTAAGACTCTAAGGAAATTAGCATAATGCAGTAATTTTGTATGCTATAGGAAGGAAAACTCTGAAAATACAAAGATTACCCTAAAAAGGATAAGACTATGTTGCGATACAAACAAGGTATCACAAACCAATAAAGAACCCAGAAAATGTGATTCGTAATAAGTTATCATCTAAATAAAGGATTTTACATAGGTAACAATGGTATCATATAAAGGCAAACATCCCAAAAGACAGAAAGACAAATATACCAGGTAAGAATACACACAATCAGGTAATGTCTGTCTCACATGAACACTAAAAAAAAAACCAAATAAATTAAACGCTTACAGACAGACAGACAGACAAACAAAAAATCCCACGATATCCCCCACAAATACACGAAACATCTAACAGACAGCATGCAATAAAAACACATACAATAATAAAACAATAAGAAAAAAAAGATAGGAAAAAAGAGAAAAATATATAGAGAACCAATAATACACAAAAGCGTCAGAACAAATAGAAATCTCAAAAAGATGACAATTTCACCAAAATCAGATGGCAACCAAGACAGTTACGAGTACCGCGCTATTGAACTGCCGTGATACTGACCCGCCCCGCTCGAGTTAATAACACAGCAAGAGGAGCAAAGGAGACGTGCAGTGGGTGGGTCTTCGTGTTAAGTGTGACAAGAGCGTGAATACGTTACCAGATTACCAAGTCCATTCGTGAAATCTGGCAGGACAAACTGGCTTCATATTTGCTAGAATTGTGGGTTAAAATTTGGCTGGTTATTCTTTTTCTTTTCTTTTTTTTTTTTCTTTGTGTCAGTTTTCTTTTTCTTTTTTTTCTTTCTTATGTTCTTTCTTGTTTTATGTCTTAATCTTGTGTTAGTGCCTTGGCTCTCCTCTCTCTCTCTCTCTCTCTCTCTCCCTCTCTCTCTCTCTCTCTCTCTCTCTCTCTCTCTCTCTCTCTCTCTCTCTCTCTCTCTCTCTCTCTCTCTCTCTCTCTCTCTTCTGCAAAACTCTGAGACAGTTTTATTGAGGTAAGTAAAACATTAACTACAAAGGAAAACAGATAAGCAAAATAATAAAGCAATTTCACTCACACACACACACACACACACACACACACACACACACACACACACACACAAAGAAGATTACAAGCAACAAACACGGTTAGAAAATACGGAATTGAGAGAGAGAGAGAGAGAGAGAGAGAGAGAGAGAGAGAGAGAGAGAGAGAGAGAGAGAGAGAGAGAGAGAGAGAGAGAGAGAGGGTCACATTCCTTCATCACCTTCTCATATATACTCCAGGGGCCAATAGTTCTCTCCCAGGCTGTGACGTTTATTCCCTGCCCTGATGCGAGGTGGACGTGTGGGGGAAAGGGAGAGGGAGAGGGAGAGGGAGAGGGAGAGGGAGAGGGAGAGGGAGAGGGAGAGGGACTGGTGAAGTTGTGAGGCAGTGGGGAGAGGAGGTGACGGTTGCAAGGAGTGGCTGGAGGAGGAGTTACTGGGAAGGGCGTGGGGGAGTAAGTTAAGGGGATGAGGTGGGTTGACAAGTAGGGAGGGGCATAGGGGGAAGGGGAGGGGGGGGATTATTGAGGTTAAGGGGATGACAACTCCATAAGTATTGAAAATGAATGTGTCTACCAGCATGTTGTTAAGTTATTAATATGACAGTTATTATTATTATTGAGGGATGTGAGGGAATGCTTGGGTGTGTGTATGTATGTGTGTGTGTGTATGTATGTATGTGTGTGTGTATGTATGTATGTATGAAGATGTTCCGTCTGGGCTACCTGACTTTAAAGGGCAATTTCAAGGTTACTCGTGCATAGAGAGAAATAAATAGTAGTTGTTTTCATCATTATTTCTTTCTCTTGCTATAATTATTTTCATTAATCCCTTCATTACTGAGACGTATTTTTATATTTATTCTTATTTTGTTGAATTTCTACAGCTTCAGAAACTCATATCGGAATTGAATAGTACAGATTTTGGCCATTAATATTATGACTTCCATAGACCCTTCATAGAGTGAATAAAATCGCCTAATCACACCCAAAACTCATAAAAGAAAATGTGTCCTACTACTGAAGGATTTAATACCGTTGTTTGTGTGGGACTGGTCACTATATCATTTACTGCCATTATCATTACCGCCGTCACCCAAACAGTAGCAACAACAACAATTACCACTTACACAACCACTACTACTACTACCACCACCATTAGCCCCCTTCCTAGAGGTATGCAAGTCCCACATTACCTTTCTCCGTGTTGCCCAGGTGTCCCAGCAGCAGAGGTACGAAGAGGCAGGTCTTTGGAGAGAGAGAGAGAGAGAAGGAAACACGTATTAAAGATATTACTCCTAATACTAATACTAATGTTGAAAAAAGTTTATCTGTTATTATCAACGCTCTAAGCAATACAACTGCTTTCACCACTTCCCATCCGGTTGGTATTATGTTACTATTTGTACTGTTATGTATTATCATTATTGTTGCTACATTTGTAGTAGTAGTAGTAGTAGTAGTAGTAGTAGTAGTAGTAGTAGTAGTAGTAGTGATGGTGGTGGTGGTGATAATGGTGGTGGTAATATTGGTGGAAGTAGTGGTGTGGTGGTGGTGGTGGTGGTGGTGGTGGTGGTGGTGGTGGTGGTGGTGATGCTGGTGGTGGTGGTAGTAATAGCAGTACTGGTAGTAGTTGTTGTTGTTGTCGTAATTAACAATATAATTATCGCATTTGTTTTGTTACAATTACTATCATCAATAAAACCATCTATATCATCATTGCCAGTTTCTCATCTTTTGCACCACCCCTAAGTTATGACAGTTTTCTTCCCACCACCATCATCACCAGTACCACCAGCTCCACCCTCTCAGCCACCTGTCTCCTGCGCCGTTACGTCAGGACACAGTAATAAGCATCTTCTCGAGGAAGTCACGTTCTATCTTGCATTTAAGAGAAAGGACTTATTGCTTTAACTATTACAGCTCAGGATACAAGGAAGAAAACCGTATAAAACTATTAAATGATAACACTACACTTCATTTACTGAGATGGTGGTGGTGGTGGAGATAATGACGATGATGGTGCTGATGATGTGAAGGCATAGTAGGAGGAAATAAAAAAAAAAAAAAAAAAAAAACTATAATAAAGTAACAAACATATTAAAAAATAATAACCCCAATCACCAACACCACCATCACCAACCAACTACAACAGCAACAGCACATAGAAAATAAAAATTCAATATCACAAAATCATTTTCTCTTGAACCTTCCCTCTTTCCTCTCCCGTCTCTGCGATCAATTCCACCCCAACAACTTCTCAAAACCAACACTAATTCCCACCTCATCAAACTCATCACGTCACCAGATCCTCAAAGGTCACCACGGCAGCGCTCACCAGACAACACAAAACATCACAGAGGGAGGGACAAAATTTATACGAGATATTTATAACATGGAAACTCCCTCTAGGTAACCGAAGCCATATTTTTCTTTTCCCGTATTCTCCCTCCTTTTCTGAAGAGAGGGAGCAGCTATTGTTAGGAGGAAGAAATCGTTCATCAGCAGTAAGGAAGGAGAGGGAGGAGAAGGAAGAGGGAGAGAGGAGGACACAACCACCGCTGTGTCGCCTTCTCTTCCTCATTAGGTTTCCCAGGAAGCCTCATCTGACTCGACTTGACGCGCTGCACAAACGTCAAATCACGAAGGTGTGTTGTGATCTATATATTCGGACGCCGGACATCGCTCTGACACTCCTGGATGCCCATTACGTAGCTCAGGCGTGTCACCCTCCTCTGTGTGTGTGTGTGTGTGTGTCGCAGAATATTTTGCAGGTCAGGTTTTATTATGAAATACTTGACATTTGGTGGCAATCTAATATCCTTTCTCTGTCGTCTCTCTTCTCCGCTCTTCTTCACATAATCTAACTTCACCAGTAACCACAATGGAGTGTAGGAAATAACGTTATTTTTATAAACAACAATGAGTAAGGCAAACATTATCAATCACGTTTAATTTTCAGTACCTACACACACCACCGGAATGGTAAATATACCGTGTCACTTTTGTACTGCAATTGTCAGGAAAATAAACGACCTCTTCTATTCATATTAAACGCTGTAGGGTACGAAACAGGTGAACTGCGATAAAGAATGGAGATAAACTAGGGAATGACAATAAAGAGGAGGTAAAGACTTGTAAATAACGAAGAAGAGTAGTAAAAACTGGTGAACATCGATAAACAATGCTGAAAACTGGTGAATATTGGTGAAAACTTATGGAAATTAGGGAATATCGATGAAGAGCAATGATAAACAACTCAGTCTAGCAACGGTACTCCTTCGTCTGCGCCTCCTTCGTCTCAGGTATGGACGGGTCCCTCGTTAACAGGTGAGGGCTATCGGGCGGCATCTCCGGAGCCTTGTGTGGCTTTCCTCCCAGCGACTCGTGACCAAACACTGCCTCCTCCTCCTCCCCCTCCTCCTGTGTGTGTCCTCCCTGGCATTCATGTTCTCCCACACAGGTCCTCTTTCTCTTCTTTCTCTTCTTACACGTGTCCTTTCCCAGTCTCCTTGTTAGCCTATATCTTCCCACATACAAATTGTTTCTCGCATTCCTCTACTCTTTTTATGCCTCGATACTGCTCCTCCTCCTACACTTATTCCTCCTCCTTCTCCTCCTCCTCCTCCTCCTCCTCCTCCTCCTCCTCCTCCTCCTCCTCCTCCTCCTCCTCCTCCTCCTCCTTCTCCTCCTCCTCCTCCTCCTTCTTCTTCCCCTCCCCCTCCATTAAATCATACCTGCACTCACGCCATTGATCATACAGAATCTTCCTGATCACCACTCCTCTTTGTGTTGTTTCTCTCTTCCCTGTAAGGTCTTACCCTTCACCTTCCCAATTGCAGCTAAGGTTACGTACGTACCTCCCTCATCTGAACTTCCCTATAGAGTCAGTCCCTCTCCTGCACCGCAACAAAACCTTACTTTCCTGAAACTCATTTGCGAATACACCTGATCCTTTCGGGGCTTCTGTGTGTATTCCTGCCACAAAAGATGCCTTCATGAAATTCTCTGCCAAATAATTCCTCTTTTAAGTTGATATACTATGCTAATGTAATGTAGTCCAATCAAAACCAATCAAACACGACCAGTTCGGAATAAAACTTAATTCAATGCATTCATGAAATATTACACTTTTTTTTTCTAGCCCACATTTATCTAACTTATTCTAACACCCCCCAAAATTAACCAAATTAGCCCAGTCTAACCTAATCTCACTTCACGTACCAATATAACGTAACCTAAACTAACGTAACGACCACAAACTTCACTTACTACATATTAAAACCCTATTTTTAGGCAGAGGAAAATTTACGTGGAAGGAATACACATTTTTGTTTTCCTCCTCCTCCCACTCCTACTCCTCTTCCCCCCTCCCCCCCGGTCCTTTCCTTCTCCTCTTCCCACATATATCTACATATCCACACAGCCTGGACTCACACCCGACTGGCGACACCTTCCTCCCTCCATGAACCGGTGTCTCGCGATCTTTATGGATGCTTCGAACCCTCCTCCCTTGGTTTTACGTGGAGGAGGAAGAGGAGGAGGAGTAGGGAGTAAGCGGGTGGGGTAAGATTGAGAAGAGGAGGAGGAGGAGGAGGAGGAGAGGGAGAGGGTGTAATCGATACCTTTTATTGTGTTGCGAGTCTCGTTCTCAGATTCTTGTTACGGTGTTGGTGAGGGTTCAGGTAGGATAATATTTCTACGCCAAGGTGCTTCTTCTTCTTCTTCTTCTTCTTCTTCTTCTTCTTCTTCTTCTTTGTATTATTTCTTTTATTTTTATTTTTCTCCTTCCTTCTTCTGTTGTTGATTTTCTGGTTAGTTTGGTTTGCAGCTGTTCTGTGTCTCTGCTGTTTTTGTTTGTTTGTTTTCCTTTCACCCCTTTCTTTGGTTGTTTATCCTTTTTTCTTCTTGATTTATTTTCTAGGAGTTTCTTTTCTAAACAATGTCGTCCTTCACCTTTCTTGATCTTCGTCTTTTGGTACTATATTTTCTCCTCTTCCTCCTCCTCCTCCTCCTCCTCCTCCTCCTCCTCCTCCTCCTCTTCCTCTTGCTTTTTTTTCTCGGTCAAACCTATCCTGTTCTTCCTTACACATTTTTTACTAGTAACAGTACACACTTTAAAAAAAATACCCTCGTTATAGACTAACAGGTCTCTTGGTATCCATTATGTTTATGTGTATGACCATGTAATCTTCGCCTATTTTACTCCTCCTCCTCCTCCTCCTCCTCCTCCTCCTCCTCCTGCACCTCCTCCTCCACCCCCACCTCCTCCTCCTCCTCCTCCTCTTCCTCTTCTTCCCCCTTCCCTTGTCAACATCGTTTCCTTCTTCTATTGTGTGTGTGTGTGTGTGTGTGTGTGTGTGTGTGTGTGTGTGTGTGTGTAAATAGCAATATCGAGAGAAAATCTGAAAATACATAGTTAAAAGAAATTAATTCACTCACAAAAAAGGACATACTATCGAAATATCAAATCCTAATGAAAATACACATCAAATAATATTATTCCGAAAAAAAAAGATAAAATCATGACCACTAAAAGAATGAAGAAATCTGACTTCAAGAAAAATATAAAAAAAAATCAAACCTTTACACGCATCAGAAACAAAGCAGAAAAAAAATCGTAAATGTTGTATCGACGTCAGATCAATTAATGGGAAACTTCTTCCGTTATGGCAAATGTTAATAAAAATACACTGAATGAAACTCCAGCAGTCTGTGACCCGTGACCTGCTTCCCCTCCCTGCTCCTGACCATCTCTCCCTCCTCATTGCTTTCCCTCCCTCTTCTGCCCTCTTCCTTTCCTACTCTCTCCTTGATTCTTCACTCCTCACTCCTAAAAAAACCCTACTTTCTTTTTACTCATTTCTCCTCATGACATTTCCTACTTTCTTCTTACTCTTCTTCCCTTTTCCTTCCATGATTTCTTCCTCAACAAACCTACTTATTTTCTCTCCCTCCTCATGATCTATTTCTTTCCTGCCTTATCTTCTCTATTTATCCTTCCCCCTCTCACTCTCTCCTTCTGATTTCTTTCTCTCCCTCTCTCCAGCTTTCTCTTCCTCCCTCCGTCTCCTTTCCTCCCTTCCCTCCCTTCATGTGACCTCTCCCTCCCTTCCATTGTTAGCTCGTCCTCCTTCCCCTTCCCTTCCTCCTTCTCATCCCTTTTCTGCGTCTGCCCTTTCCTTTTGCCTCCTTCCTTTTGTCTTGCGTTCTTTATGCCCTTTGTGTGTGTGTGTGTGTGTGTGTGTGTGTGTGTGTGTGTGTGTGTGTGTGTGTGTGTGTGTGTGGAATACTATCTTTTTTAGCTAATACTGAAAATAATGGATATGAAAGGACACACACACACACTCTGTCTCTCTCTCTCTCTCTCTCTCTCTCTCTCTCTCTCTCTCTCTCTCTCTCTCTCTCTCTC
>CM035177.1:17008455-17027379 GCA_020233015.1 Callinectes sapidus | reverse complement strand
GTGTTGCAGGATCAATACTCTTAACTGTTTATTTTCCTTTTGCTGTGTTTCTTTCTTTTTTCTTTTTTTCTTTCCCTCTCTCTCTGTATTTTTCATCCATCTTAATTTCTCCTCCCTTCCCCTTCTTCTTCTTCTTCCTCTTCCTCTTCCCCTTTCTTCTTCTCTTTCCTCGTTCTTCTATCTTCCTTTCTTCTTGTTGTCTTTCCTTATTTCTCTTCTTCTTCCTTTGTTTGTTCTTTTCCTTTTTAGTTGTGTGTTTGTATCTTTGAGTGTTTTATGTGTGTGTGTGTGTGTGTGTGTGTGTGTGTGTGTGTGTGTGTGTGTGTGTTTGTGTGTGTGTGTGTATGTATGTATTCTATTTATCTATCTGCAGTGTGAATGTACATGTGTGTCTTTTTATTGATGTATTTATATGTTGTAATTATTATTATTATTATTATTTTTTAGATTATATTATAACCTTATTTTTTTCTTCTTTTTCTTTCTCCTTTTTCTTTTTCTTTCTTTTTTTCTTTTCCTTTCATAACGTAACCTAACCTAACCTTATATTACAAAACAACAAAAAAATAAAAGCAACAACAACAACAAAATAAAAACAGCAACAACAATAATAAAAACAACAATAACAACAATAAAAATAAATAGCAACAACAATAACAACAACGAAAAAGAACAACAACAATAACAACAACAAAAATAACAGCAATAATAGTGTATAATCTTTCACTTTTCCCTCCTCCATCCCTCCTCCTCCTCCTCCTCCTCCTCCTCCTCCTCCTCCTCCTCCTCCTCCTCCTCCTCCTACTGTTGCTGCTGCCTTTGTCCTCACACTTTCATTCACGTCTTCTTTCACGTGGCTGGAGACTTTCTTTTTGTATCTCCTCATTCTACGGCCTCAGTAATTATCTTCAGTGTCCTTTTTCCTTTCTAAGTCTTCCAGTGTTTGGTTTGCGCCACTGCTGCTTGTTGAATACACGAAGAAATGCAGAGTAAGCAGGTTTTCTTTTTTGAGTGGGTTTTTTTTCTGTTGTTTATTAGGATTCAAGGTTTTTAATATACATTTTTCAAACTTTTTTTTTCACTTTCTTTTTGTAATCAGAGTAGATATGAAAACTAACATTTCATTCTTTAATTTCGTCATTCTTTGGTTTCATTTTTTTTTTTTCAATTCATAACTTCATTATATTTCTTTCTTTTGGAAATATGCAGACTTAACTTCATTATATATTTTGCCATTTAGAAGGTACACATATATATCTTCTTTTTTTACCTCAATCCCTTTCTTTGTCTAGTCTTTTTTCTTCATTGCTTTCTTTGTTTATCCTTTCCGTTTCATTAATGCGGTCATCAGTGTCACTATAAAATCCACTTCTTCATTACTGGAGTGACACCGGCATTCACCCCAACAATGATTGATGGCCACCACTCTCCCTGTAACGTTGATTAGGTCAGTCTCTCTCTCTCTTGTTGGTCTGTTGCGGAGGAGGAGAAACCAAGGGAGACGGTGTGAGCTTTGTCTTTCTTTAATTTTTCAACCGGGACTCACTCGCCACTTGAATTTCCTCCTTCTACCACGACTTTCCCCCTTTTTTCCGTTTACTTTTGTTTCTGCGGTTTCTTCTTTTAATTTTTGCTCTTTTTTCTTTGATAAATCTCTACACAGTCTTCATAATCTTTCTTACCTTCAGTATACATCCAGTAACTTGCCACAAATGTGACTACAGAAGTGATCAATATGTGTAATAATAGTCTTTATCTCTAGGCCTCTGCTATGTTCATTGCTTTGACGAATCAGCATTCAATCAAATACACAATGACATTGGTTTCTGGTCCACGTCTTTCATGAGTTACGTATATTTACCAATTCATGTTCCTCTCGATCTCTAAGACCTCACTTATATGTAGCTTACTTTGAGAAATCAACTTTCAATCAAATATAATGAGACAGGTTTCCGTGCTGTCTTTGCCTTCAAGAGTAACACCTACTTATCAATTTACGTATATTCAACAATTAATGATGAGGAGCAGGGGGACCCTACCGTCTGTGCTACATTGACTGCTGCCAGGGATGTGACGGGCAAAGGCATTGACACTCTTCCTGCCGTGCTGCGGGGCATTCTTGCTCAGCATCTTTTGACAAAGCTCTTCCCCAAATTGCGTCACAGTCTGCAGAACCTTGACAATGGACCTCTTCATCCCGCGTGGCTGGCTGTACGTCACGTGGAACAAAAATTATACGGCCAAAGAGACTCCTAAGCTGGTACGCCTCAGGTTTCCTCTCAACACTGTCGATGAGGAGGGATAAGTTAATACGAGAAATATAGATGGAAAGACAGACAGACAGTAACAGCCGCATTGGGTGTAACGGGCTGTATAGGTGACTATGGGTATGTCACCACTATAAATTCTGTTAGTACATGGTAAAGAGATGCACAGTAAAGCAGAGAAGCAAAGAAGAATTGTAGAAAAGCTACAATTGTAGGAGTTACTGCATCTGCAGGCCACAGATCATTAAAAAGATTTTACAACCAATGTAGTTTGTCATTCACAATACGAAATACCCATGTAAAAACAGCAATTTTCACATATCACAAAAAGAAACGGATAAAAGCTTTGGAGCACCTTCTGTTTGGCAAGCCACGAGCTGCGCGGTGCAGAGTTCAGACCGGGCAAATAATGAGGTGGAAAGAGCTCCATTCAGCCGCTCGCCTAAACCTCCAGTAACACAGACTAACTTCACCCTAATGTCTCCAGCACCGCTAAGGAGTTAGTGATGACCGCCAACAGACGTCACCTCAGGACCTTACCGCCTTGCTTACCAGAGAGAGAGAGAGAGAGAGAGAGAGAGAGAGAGAGAGAGAGAGAGAGAGAGAGAGAGAGAGAGAGCTGTGTCACAACCTCCTTTCATTCATTCTCGTGATTTTTTAACGTTCATGGATTTCAAGAGAAGATTAATGGGACATCTCTGGAAGTTAATTGGCCTCCAGGCTGGAAATCTTTTTCCTCCTTTTTTTTAACAACTTGGTGTGTGTTTTTTTTTTTTTTCATTTCATTTTCCTTTCATCTTTTTTTATCCATTTGTGGGAGGTGTGAATGGCTCTTGACTTATCACCCCACACATAAATTTCTTTCTATTTTTATTTACTTTTTTGTGGGGAAGGGGGAGTGAGAGGGGAGGAGACGGGTCCTCGACTCTGCACATAAAAAGAATATGAATAAATAAATAAATAAAAGGACTTTCCATACACACGCAGTTATGAAAAGCCATAGGTGTTATTCTTGGAACCAGACTGGAAATGATCATAGAGGTGACTGCCTGGTTTGGGTCACTTGTCTTCTGTTATAGTCCCTTATACAAGCTCACATCTCCGCCCCTAATAACTGGCATTGTACTTCCAACGTAGAGAGGTGATAGCGATGTGTCAGTGGTATAGGGGGTCATGATATCACCTTAAAAGAAACAAACAACCTGGAGACTTCTTGATCTTATGTATATAGGTTTTCGTTGCTGTCGTTTTAGTAGTAGTAGTAGTAGTAGTAGTAGTAGTAGTAGTAGTAGTAGTAGTAGTAGTAGTAGTAGTAGTAGTAGTAGTAGTAAATGTTTTTGTTTTCGTTGTTGTTGTAGGAGGAGGAAGAGGAAGAGAAGGAATGATAGTCCTGGTTTCGTTACTAATATCATTACTCTTGTTACTACTACTGTTACTACTACTACTACTACCACTACCATCACCACTACTAGCACCACCACTATCCCAATTTCAGTCCTGCAGTTTATATCATCACTCACATTTCGTCTCTTCAGTTCAAACTATTTCCTTCTCTCTGCTTTTCCCTGCAGGTCACCCGTGCTTGATACCGTGACATGTGTAGGCTTGAACCAGGCCTGTAAAACCCTGTGTGTGTTGGGAGGGGAGGGGGTGGTTGTATGGTTCTATGTGTGTGTGTGTGTGTGTGTGTGTGTGTGCGTGTGTGTTTGTACGTGTGCGTCTCTCTCTCTCTCTCTCTCTCTCTCTCTCTCTCTCTCTCTCTCTCTCTCTCTCTCTCTCTCTCTCTCTCTCTCTCTCTCTCTCTCTCTCTCTTTGTTTCGTCCTTCCGGAGTAATTCCCGCCCGTCCCTCTCACAAGACGCGGTAATGAAGTGTCTGTTATTTGAACACACACACACACACACACACACACACACACACACAGTAATGACACGTGATTAACCAAGAACGTCTGAATCCTCCCCCCCCCACTTCCCTCTGAAAAAAGGTATAGGTGTTATTTTTTATGTAAGAAGCGGAAGGAGGTTAAAAAAAGGAGAAATTATAAAAAAGAGCGCACTAATTTTCCAGTTCTCATATAGGGTCGGAAGAATTAGGGACAAATGTCTTGAAACCTTCCTCTTACATAAAGTCAAATCATAGGAAATAGGAATTACAGAGACAAAACCGTGAGTCTCCATTAGTTAACGTCGTGTAAACATCTTCTTGGGTATCATCTTTTATTGCCACATTAATTGAACAATAGTATGATGATGATGATGATGATGATGGTGGTGGTGGTGGTGGTGGTGGTGGTGGTGATGGTGAGGTTAGTGGTGACTCGAGAATGACGTTCGAGTGTTGTGATGACTCATTGTGTTATCACTACAATATATTTCCAGGTATATATGTTTATTTTATTTTATTTTTTTTTACATACGTTTGAGAAGAGCAAGTCTGCCTACAACTATGAAAAGTAAAAAGAGGAAAACAGTGGTTGGTTCAGTGGTCTTTCCGTAAAAAAAGTAAACAAAAAAAAAGAGTTCTCAATCGGATTCGTCAGTTTAGTTCTTCAGGGGTCGTCGTAATACTCTTCTCTTTAAAAAGCTGAAGTCGTGGGAAGGTGGTAAAAAAAAACATGGTCAGATAAAGAAGTAGCGTCATTGAGCATCATTCCACTGTGCCCACACCTTTCCCCACTTCTTCCAGCCCAAACTCAGGCAAACTGTTACAACCTTCATATCGTCACCTCCACATTTCAGTTCCTCCTTCCCCGCAGGTCACTCGCGCCAGGGAATCAAGTGCCGCATGTGCAAGACCAACGTACACGTGGAGTGCCAGGATCAGGTGGGCAAGTGCCAACCTAAGTCGCGGCTCCTCCGTCGACAGCGCTCCACATCTGAGATCGAATCCAAACAGATGGAAGGCGGCGAGGAGGACAGTAAGTAGCACATTCCTTGTTGCGTGTAGTGTTGGTGTGCGAGGGCCAAGGGGTAACCTGTTCTGCACTGTACATCCCCTCTGGTCTCCTGCGCCTTCGTTACCTGCAGGTTTATTTGTGTTCCTCCTCTTAGAAAATGAAAAAGAGAAGAAAGAGCATTTTATAGTAGCGGCAGGATACGTTAAGTCACTGTGGATTTATATATTTATTGTTTGTTTGTTTATTCATTTGTTATACTCTCCCCCGTCCCTGTGATTTGGTTCAGTATTATCATCATTCCATCCTTATAATGTGATGACATGTTTCATGCCTCACAATGACACCAAGTGATCTCCTCCTCCTCCTCCTCCTCCTCCTCCTCCTCCCAGTCTGTTGGTGCCGCGTCTTTTCTTTGCTGGTCTTCTTTTTCTACTCCTCTTCCAATTCCTCCACCACCTCCAGGGAATCAGTCTATCCTCCACTCATAAATACACGTGCTTTCACACTCACACACGCGTGCACGCGCGCGTTATCATATAACCCTACAGCCTCACTGCTTCTACAAAATTTCACGAACACAACTAGAGAGACATTTTAAGTTCCTTTCTTTCGGTACTCTTCCAATAAGCGCACCAGCAGAGCACAGTCCCTCCCACCAGCCACTGCCCACACCTTCACACACCTCCCAAGACACAAGCAGAGCCCCGACGCCTCATCACTCTGCCCCGGTGGACATTCGGTGTAATTTGGTGCCCCGTTTCTTGCAGCGGACCCCAGTATCTCCTTCAGCTCCCTTATCGCCAGCCAGCCGGCAAGGCGAGGCGCTGAGCCGCCTTCCTCCAGTGCCACTACCGAGATCCAAATAGGTATCTTAGACACGTGGAGGTGGTGTCCCTTGTCAGACAGGAACCTCCCGGACTTGTCGGGAAGCTCCTTAACTCGTAAAACTGTTTCGCGCACCTGAGTCTAGTTTAGCTCACAAAAAATCAGTAGCTTTCCTGGTAAATGTAGTACTCCGTCGAGGTCTGTAGTTGCGTATGATCTTAGTCTTTGGTGGTTGTTAGTAAATGTGGGGAGGACGTGTAGTAGCTTCCGGACCAGGGACGCCCAACCTCCTCTTAGGAAATAAGGAGTTTTTTACAGGAGTTGTATTGTGTTGAATGTATGATTTAACAAGACAGTGGTGTGGTTCCCATCAGTCATTACTAACGAGTGAATGTCAGTGATTGTACTACTCAACTCACAAAGGTATCAGATTGCAGTGCCTGGAAGCAACCAGTAACAAGTATATACAATAGATAACATACAAGATGAACCTCCGAAGGTTGGTTGGGCATCGCTGCTCAGGCTGAAGCGCGACGTGCCTCTCGAATCTTACTACCTCTAGATCGGCTCACACTAACACCTACTCACTCACTCCTGGTACTCACCAAGCTAGTCTAGTTCTGTAGATTGTTGGGAAAAAATAATAACTTGTGACGGAGTATAAAGGAAGTTCCCGAGGCAGATTGTGAAAGACAGAGATAACCCAAGTGGTGTTGTTGTTAGAAATAATTGGTGGGCCAGGAAAAGCTAAGCTAGACTCGTAATTAATGACCTTGGGAGCAAGTTTGAAAGTCTCCCTCGCCATTGTCTTCCCTGCATGCCTCCTATCCCTCTCAGCAGGCGAGGCGTTGCTCCAGAAACCCACGAACAACTTTCAGTCAGCCACACTTCGTCTCGGCCAGTGCTCGAACCCCATCTCTGTGTGTGGCCTGAAGGTCTGAAAATTACTGATTCGCTCGCGGCACCTTTTCTGAGGAATCCTGGAAGTTTTTTCCTTCTTCTTTTTCTCTGCATCCTGTTTTTCTTTCAGGGTAATTTTTCCCTCCTTGATTTTACGATTCCAGCCACTCACGTGATCCGGAATAACTTTGCTAAGGTGAACAGTGAGCGATGTAATGCCGATGTTGATTGACGCTCCGATATCTGTGCTGTCATTTTTTGCCTGGATATCTCCCGCCCATGTCAAGCTGATGATGAAACACTGAACGCCAGCCTGTCTTAAGGAATCCCCGTCTCTCCTCCCTTTTGCTCATCCCCTTCACCCTTTGCCCTTCACCTTCAACCGCCTCTAGAACGATTTTATGGTGAATGCTTACCCTTCATTGAGAATGTCCTGTATTACTAGACCTTAGACATGTGACATTATCAAGTAGGCATTTCATCTTCTTGGAAACACAGATATCTGTTTCAGGTGTTATTTTTGGTCAAAGCATCACCTTATAGACTTTCTTCTAGTACCACAGAATAATATCAAATGATTAACATCCATAAATTCCTTACCCGTAATATTCCAAGATAATCCAGTGACTTTTAGTATATAGCATCCTCCTCCACACGACCCTAACTGTATTGTAACTGTGTGTTCCTCAGCTCCATCAAGTTTTCCGGATCCTACAACACTTGGGTCCTCACAGCCCTTGGAGACACTCACTTAAGAACACATACATCCTTCTGAATTCTCTCAACCTCCCGGTCTTTACATTATTTTTCCACTAAACATAAGCAAGACTCTTTCGTATACAAATATGTGAACCCATCCATACACGTTACCTCATTCTTTTATCTACAGAAATCTATATATGCAATACATTTTCTCCTTGAGCATAACTAAGCCTAACTTATACACACACAAACTTAAAAATACTATTCAGTTCCTTCATTTCAAGAGATCTTCATACATTCCACTTCGAGCACAACTGAAACAATCACTTACGAACACATGCATCCTTCTTCATTCCTTCATCCTAGAAAAATTCCACTCAACCCTCCCCTCCTGAAACACAGTAGCTCGTCACTCACAAATATAAAAACACAAGCACACAACTTTATTCCTTCACCACACAAACGTATATATTCCTCCTTCAACACAATAAATAAATAAATCCTATCCACTTAACAGACACACACAAAACATCACTTCATCTCCCCCTCGTCACAAACAAGTATAGAAACACAAGCACACAACTTCATTTCTTCACTACAAAAACGTATATATTCCTCCTTGAACATAATCAAAACCTTACTAATTCTATCCACTCAACAAACACACACGGACCACTACTTACACTTATTACGGGGCTTAAGTTCTGTGCAGCTACCACCAGGGCCACCTTCTGACGCTCATCCTGTTTTGTTGCCATTGTAGACAAAACAGAGAAGACAGAGGAGGTGGACCTGATATACCAGGTACTCAAACAAGCGGGGGACCTGGGAGGGCGGCGCAGCGCACACGGGTCCATGGAGCGGGACTTGGGGCGGGACCTTGGGCGTGATCTAGCGCGTGACGTGGGTGGTTCAGCGGCCTCCTCTGGATCAGGGAGCGCCACGTCCCTCCACAGACGACTTCCGCGACCTACTAACACCGGCTCCACCCTCACCGTGAACCCCGCCCCCGTGGCCTCCTGCTCAGGTACTAACACACTAATAACGACTCCCTTTCCCTTCCCTCTCACTAAGCCATCGCGCCCATCACTCCATCAGCCAGCTCTTTATTTAGTCTTATCTCCATCTAACCCATTAATAACATTACTGAAACCTGTTCTTTTTACAGTATTCTAGTGCTCCCCTTGCAAGCAGCTCAGTCATCCCCTCATCCGCTCATCAGTACACGCTCATTCCATGCAATGCCGCAGTGGTAGTGTAAATATTTATCCACTACATGGTAATACTAGTCAATGCAACAACACTGGCTTCAATGACCGTAGTTACAATGAAATTCTATACAGGCCATGTGTCTGAACCTAACCCTTTAGAGCTTAGTGCTGCCGCCTGAAAGAAGGAAAATAAAACATGTTTTGACACACACACACACACGCACGCACGCACGCACACGCACACACACACACACACACACACACACACACACACACACACACACACACACACACACACACACACACACACACACCAGTAACAAAACACTTCCTAGTTCAGTGTATACGTATATTAGCATCCGAACACTGTAGCCAATTTTTGCTCTTCCCCTTCATAGTAAGAGTATATCACTGGACTTTAGAGTCGCTGTAAAGAGTTCACTATGTACATAATAACAGGAAATCTCCATCAGTGTTGTCCGTGAACTGCTACGTAGACTGTCTGTTGTAGGTTACCAAGTCTGTGGTGCTTGCTCTCTCCTCGGAACACCGTCGCCAGGGGGTCCTCCAGTATGAAGTCGGGGCGCGGTTTATGAGAATTGCTGAGGTACAAAAGAAGGAAAAGAAAAAAAGGGGAAGATATGCGCGTAATTTGTGAGTTCGTGGTTCGTGGGTGGGTCAGGATGAGGGACGGAATGACCCTTCCAGCTAAACTTTTAGGGTAACTTTGCTCCTTAGGCACGCTCGCCAGCTCGTTCCTCATACTTAAGAATACACGATCCATCTTAAGCGGCTTCCTTTGAACGTCTTTCCCCCCCCCTGGTAAATTGTATATATGTAGCACCATTAGAATACACGTAGACCAGTGAGATGAACATTAAGTAGCTATAGAAATCACCCCAGAAACCTGCACTTTGAAAAAAAAAAAACAATGAATCATTGCTTTTCAATTCGATCCACACTATGAATAAGAAATATACAATCACCACACAGTATTACACCAGTCAAGGTTACCAGCGAATTGCTTCACCATTAGCTGGTTTCTATAAGTGATATTACTCTTTTATTGCTCTCATTATGCAAACAAAGATGAAGAGCGTTTTTCCCTTTAATGGTGTAGCAGCAGAGACAAAGCCGAGGCGCCGCCAGCTACAGTGAGAAGGATCTGCCACTCACTACAGGTCGCAAAGACTTCTAACGTGACGGTCCTTTTGTTTGGTGCGCCCCAGCTATGTGTCCCTGTGTGTCCCTGTGTGTCCCCGCCAAGGTGCACCAGCTGTGTGTCCCTGTGTGTCCCCGCCAGGGTGCACCAGCTGTGTCGTCATCACAGTGTTGGAATCATCATCTCATTTCATGTTTCGACGTATCATTTTAGTCTTTAAGTAAACTCTAAGGGTTTTGTATATAGTTAAATAGATAGATAGACAGATAGATAGATGGATAGATAGATGGATAGGTAGATAGATAGGTAAGTAGGAGAATAAGTATTAATATGACTGATGTTTTCAGCTCTCCTTTATGAGAATTTTTTAGATTTACTCGGCACTACATATCCTTTTCAACTGCAGAGTTCAGCATATATTTATGAGCGCGTGCACATAAAACTGCAAACACACACACACACACACACACACACACACACACACACACGCACACACACACACACACACACACACACACACACACACACACACACACACACACACACACACACACACACACACACACACACACACACACTTCCTCTGAGAAAAGAGTCACCTCGTGTGGCCCAATGAAGAAAGCAGAGCATGAACAAAACAAAAACAGTAAGCTAATTTAACATTTCCGGTTACCCTTCCTATATGTGTTCAAACTCACAAGTAATTCCCAAAACGCTAGGTAAGTCAGCAGCGGTAGGAGGAGGAGCAGAAGCAGCAGCAGAAGCAGGAGAGGGAGGATGTTTAGACCAGGATGGGATGACGTCAGCATCAATGAGGAGGAGTCTGTTTGGCAAGAAGAAGTCCCAATCAGAAGGGATGGAACCGCCAGTCCCACACGGTACCCGAAAGACACACAAACACACACATTGACACACAAACAGCGGGAATCCAACGCTAGTCACCCCATCCTTACTGATAGCTTGAATTATTCGACTCTCTAACAGTATTATCACTGCAATGATTACTACTCTACTCCTTAAAGGTTATGACAGGCGATGGGGACTCAGTCGGCCCCGCGGGATCCTAAAATGCCTGACACTTAAGCACGTTTGGTTTGCTTTGACAGTGTTATATTGTACACCCCACCCAGAAAATACTGATGATGCTTGTCTTACTTGAAGGCAAATGAAGGTTTTCCCAATTGTGTTCTATTGTGTGGAAGGCAAGAGGAACACACAGCTATGCACGGTCATCCCGCGGGGCCCCTCATCGCCAGCCTTCTATTAAAACCTCACGCAGTATATTTTTTTCCGGGTCACTCTGAGGACCGCCTCTGAGCCTGGCATGCATCACCAGCCTCGGCCAGCCTGCCCCGGGGCCTTCTGGCTCTTTGCCTCCCCACGTTACTATTTACTATTCACGTAAAACACACCTACGAGTTTTCTATTTTCATCTACCTTACGGATTTTTAGCAATTAGTATCCCTGCCCCTCAGTCCTTTACCACTGGGTCAAGCTTTTTCACAAACAAACTGTACCTATCCTACTTACTACTACTACCTCTGCTATCACCACCAACCCTCCCACCATATCCCCATGTATAATTGCCCCTTGCTCTATTGATATCAGCTTTGATTTCCAGGGAGAGGAGATGTATTTGAAAACATGGGCTTTTCCGACCTGGGCGTTCCATACCTCAATGGTATCACAACTGGTACTAAGATTCTTCCATAGAGTTTGGATGCGCTTTTCCTCAGTCCTGTCACCGGCCCTTCTTCACCCAGTGCAGGGGACACCATGCGTCTTGAACTCAATCGCTGATAAGGATAATAATGATAATAATAATAATAATGATAATAATAATAATAATAATAATAATAATAATAATAATAATAATAATAATAATAATAATAATAATAATAATAATATCTGCATAATGAAAAGAAAGCCTAAAATATATCATAGAAACTTATCTCTCTAATCTCCAGCCTTAAATGTTTGTATTACCTATGAAGCCACCTTCTGTACATTACCATGGTATCCGTCCGTCTCATTTCCTTGCTCTCTGTGGTGAAAGCAACGCCCTCTCACTGGCCCCAGGCACTCGGCGGCGCTGCGTCCCCGGCACCAGGTTGGGAAGGGTTCGGGCGGGGCGGGTCTTGCTTGAATTCTGTTTGTATGATTAAAGTTGACTGGCTCTTTTTGCCCCCGTTCTTTATATCATTTACTTTCTTTATACTTTCGTAGGTTATAAACTCCAGCAAGCACAGAAAATGAACGTCTTATTGTTTTTATGATTTTTTTGCTCTGTCCTGAGTGGCCATGACGGACGCTTGTGTTGGCAGTATAAAGTGATGACATGCATCCATGGCCACTGCTGTTCTCCTCTTCCCTCTGTCCTGTGCTACACCTCTCCTTTAGTCCCGGCCTCTCGCCTATTGGATCAATTACCCTTCCGTTTTCTTGTCCTATATGTAGAAACTTGCTTTATTTCCTCCCTCTAGTTATAAGAAAGAGAGACGATGAATGCATTGTCATGTTCTAAAAAGCTTCTCATGACGTGGTAATGATTTTAATTTGATTTGATAATGATGCATTCACAGGTGGACATGCTTTTGTGGTTATGGATTGTCTGAACTGTATGTGAATGGTGAACTCAGTATGCCCAGTATGATGTGTGTGTGTCCCGTACTCTGTGAATGTGGCATAGACAGGAACGAAGAAAGCATCGGTCGTCCTGTATGTGGTGCTTCACGTATGCCCCCCCCCCTCATCCCCCCACCGTGTAACACCTTCTGTTCCGCCCCCAGTAATGTTAAGGAGTCCACCTATATGTTGAAAAAATAGTGTCCCATAGATATACTATGATAAAATACCAATATATCCTCTTCTGCCGATACCCCCTTCCCTCCCCTCCCCTCCCCACCAGTTACCTGAACGTAAGACCTTCTGGCTTTCTAACTCAAGATAATATGCATATTACGCATGTGTCCCAATTAAAAATCATATTTTTTTACAAACAATATATTACGCGTATTGATATATCTCTGTGAATATCCAAAGCAGCGTAAGGCTTTTATAATGTACACTGATTTCTTTCCTTCTCTCAAATTTTCGTCTTTCCGAATGCTAACCTGCATTTTAACAAGCAACTTAGTATTCTTATCAATATACGGTACTTGTGCAAACTTCAGACCAGTGTTACTAACTCATAAGTTTTTCATTCCCCCAAAATCTTGGACCTTCCTTACAGTATACACTTCAATACAACAGCGTATCTCTTGGCGTAGCGTGTGTTCCGTGCTATCGAGATGGAGGCGCCGCACGTGACAGGAAATGCAAGGAATGTGGTATAACTCTTCCCTCCTCCTTCCATTGACGCTGTAAATTGCTATGGAGGAAAAGATTGAATCGCAAATAGCGCATCGTAGAACGTGGAGCACAGATACGAAAGCTTATGAAAAATGTGCTCGAGTTATTTGTCTCATTTCCAGTTTCATTGATTCTTGGGAGTATAGCTTTCCGTGACGCTGAAAAAGCTACGTATGTATATATGTATGTATGTATGTACGTATGTATGTATGTATGTATGTATGTATGTATGCACGACTTCAATGGTGTGTGTGTATGTGTGTGTGTGTGTGTGTGTGTGTGTGTGTTGTGCATACCTTTCGTGCTAACGCTCACATATTGATAGACTGGAGATCACTAGCGGGGTGGCCTTGCACAACCTTTCCACGGTCAGAAAGAGAGAGAGAGAGAGAGAGAGAGAGAGAGAGAGAGAGAGAGAGAGAGAGAGAGAGAGAACTGGACAGGACTATCGACCATCTGTTGAAATCCCACACACAACACTGACAACAACACACTGCAAAACATCTCATATAAAACCAACGTTCCTTATCATCCACCTCACACTGCAAATACATAACCACATCAACAATTCCTCACTATCCCACCCCCCCTCCCTTCAATCCAAAAATTAGCCGTCAATCAATACCAAACCACTTCTTATCCCCCTCCTCCGATAAGGCGTCACTTCCTCAACGAGCTAACAGAAGGAACAAAACGTAGATGCGTATTCACAAGTCCAGGAAGCCACGACATTTATTGATCCCCAAGCCACAATAGAAGAACACAGCCGTAGTGAGGGGGGAAGGCGGTGCATTTGAATCGTTCGCCCTTAAAGAGAAGAGAACACATGGAAGAACTCGAAAGCATCAATAATGTTATATTCCTGGTTCTTTAGTTCAATGGAATATGTTTGTTAGTTGTTGTTGTTGTTGTTTTTGTGTGTGTGTGTTCTTCTTGATGAGAGAGAGAGAGAGAGAGAGAGAGAGAGAGAGAGAGAGAGAGAGAGAGAGAGAGAGAGAGAGAGAGAGAGAGAGAGAGCTTCGTCACGTCCTTCTTACCTCCCTTCCCTCCCTCTCGCTCTTGATCTTCCTTTCCTTCGCCTCTCTCTCTCTCTCTCTGCTCCTTCCCCCTTTTCCCCTTGCTCCTTCACCTTCCCTCCCTCTCCTCTTTACTCCCCTCCCCATTAACCCTCCTTCTTCCCCTCCCTCTTCCATTTTCACTCTCCCATCCCACTCACTCCCTCCCTCTCCCCCCCTCTCACTCTCCTCTCCCCCACCCCACAAGCACGCACCTCCTGCCCCTTAATCGAGAGAGGCAATTTTGACTGAGTGCCTTCTGCTTCTCACGCCCGCCGCCCCTCTTGCACCTGACGCCCTACCTTAGGAAAATACCCCCTCCCCTCCCCCCCTCGTCTTGTTATTTCATGCTTTTTATTTCATTTGGGTCACCTCAAGAGTGGGTTTATTTACGTTGCGAGGTGGGTTAAGTTGCGTAGGTTAAGGTTGGGTTAGGTTAGGTTGGGTTGGGTTAGGTTAGTCAGTGTTTATTTGGTTTGGTTTGGTTTGGTAAGGTTAGTTCAAGTTTAGTTTGGTTCAGATTGCGTTAAGTTTTGTTAAGGTTAAGTTTAGGTTAAGTTGGTTAGATTAAGGCTGGGTTGGGTTGGGATAAGTTAATTATTTTGTATTATTTTGGTTTGGTTTAGTTAGGTTAGATCAAGATTAGTATGGTTTAGGTTGGATTGCATTAGGTTGAGGTTGGGTAGTGCTGGTTTAGGTTAGGTTTGGTTTGGTTGAGTTGGGCGTAGTTGCGTTGGGTTGGTTTGAATTAGTTTTTCTTATTTGATTTAGTTAGATAAGGTTAGCTCAAGTTTAGTTTGATGTAGGTTGGGATAGGTTAGGTTAGCTTGGATAAGGTTAAATAAGGTTAAGTAAGATAAGGATGATTTGTCAATTAATCTTCATATGGTAAAGATAGAAAGTTATTTATAACTGTATATTTTATACCAAATTATTCCCTCTGCTGTCACAACTATTAAGTGACCTTCACCAGACGTGTATTTTCTCTCCCCGATATTCCATCCTTCATTCCCTCAACACCTTCCCTGGAGTCGCCAAGGTGCAGGACACGTTCAGTTTATGTTCGGTTCAGAAACTTCGGCCAATTAGAGCCGGTTCGAATCCCAGCAAGGGCGGCTATAGTCTCCCAGCCGACTCACCTGTGCCGGAAAATGAGCGCAACCTGTAACTAACACCTGAGCGAGGTAACTTTGGCGACCTGCATGGTGACGCCGCCGCCGCCAGGTGTGCCCAGGTAGTGCGTGACTCTAAGTTCGAGGTCTTACTCCCCTTAAACTTGTATTGAACTTGTGGGGAGTTTCTGCTGGATTTCCGGAATAAGGCTTTTATTTTTATTCTTTCTAGCTTGATGAACTTGTATTAAACTTGTAATGAACTTTCTATTTAACTTGCACTGAACTCGATCACTACACCATCCACAAACATTTATTTACCTAATGAGTGTATCCACAGCGTGCCCAACTTGTAATTAGTTTCTACTTTTGAACTTGTAAATCACGCCAACCCACAAAACTTACACCACGAATACACTGTTCACTTAAAAGTTCAATCATTAATTTCAAGGGAAGCCACAAGTTAGTTTGACGTCAAAATTAAGTTCCTGTTTGGCACGAAAAGGCGATATGTAGAATTTTTAATATGAAACTGCTCCCATGTGTGTGTGTGTGTGTGTGTGTGTGTGTGTGTGTGTGTGTGTGTGTGTGTGTGTGTGTGTGTGTGCGTTTATCTCCTACACGTGACTGCCGTAAAAAAAAAGCTGTTGTTCTGTACAATAGCTACTCCACCCCCACTCCTCTTAACTCCCCTTCATCCTAACCCTTGTAATGGAACCCCCACTTAGCCGTCTGCTATTTAAAAACCCATTCACAATACAACCCTTAAAAGAAAAAAAAAAAAAACACACAAAAGCAACCCATAAAAAACATGCACGCGAGAGAAAATATTAAGACGAGTGAGAGAAAAAACGAGAAAAATAATAGAGAAATCCACTCCTCAGCAAAGTGTAAATATTGTAAAAATTGACTGATAAGAACATATTAATCAAACCGGCTCTTCATCTCTTGGTGGTGGTGGTGGTGGTGGTGGTGGTGGTGGTGGTGGTCTGAAGGGCGTCTGAGCACCCTCCCAGCGGCCTGCCATCCTTGCCACACGTGATGGAGGGCCGCCCTTCAAGCTTGTTTTCTTTTACCGCCCAGTTAACATCACTCCTGAAGGTGCTCGCTCATTAAAGATCCTCTGATTGGTAACGAGGAGGAGACTGACATGTGTGGGACTGTGTGTGTGTGTGTGTGTGTGTGTGTGTGTGTGTGTGTGTGTGTGTGTGTTGTGAGGTCAATTAGCTTAAATTAGGTTTGGTTAGGTTAAGTTTCGTTACGCTAGATTAGATTAGGTTAGATTGGGTTATATTAGGTTTGGTTAGGTTAAGTTTGGTCACGCTAAATTAGATTAGGTTAGATTCGGTTAGAATAGGTTTAATTAGATTATTTTTTTGTTTTAAAATAGAATGCGATAAATTAAGTTAGGTTTGGTTAGGTTAAATTTGGTTACGTTAGATTAATTTAGGTTTGCTTAGGTAAAGTCTTGTTAGGTTAGGTAAGGTTAAGCTTAATTAGGTTTATTTTTCTTTGCATTTAAAATAGAATCCAATAAATTAAGTCACGCTACATTGTATTAGGTTTTATTTCCTTAGGATTATGTAACGCAGATAACAAGAAAAAAATATACTCATGATAGTGATCCAATACTATATCAATTACCATTCACTTTTAATAGATAGCAAATTGAACACTACTTAAACGAAGAACCGAGCCACGTACCGGATACCCACACCTTACGACTCATCACGCACGCTGGGTTGTGTACGTGACTTGTGCGTGGCGTGGTGGGAAGAACGACAGATATAATAAGCCCACTGATCTTGTATTACCTAAGCTCACCTGGGCTGGATTGTTGATGACAGGAGGCAATGCTTCACCTACTGTCTTCACTTCCTGCCAGCCTCTTGCTACACCTGAATCCTATTACTTCCACCTCCTCTTCCACATAGTCATCATCATCATCATCCTTCTCCTCCTCCTCCTCCTTCTCCACCTCCTCCTCCTCCTCTTCCAACCTATACCGCAGCATCCCATCTATTTCCTCTCACAAAATTATTCATTCAAGCCCATCTCCCCATCCTCGCTCCTCCCCTCCCCCCCTCCCCCCTCTCCCCCCCCATCACTTCTATCAGACCCTTCCCTTCCTCCCTTCCTCCTCCATCCTTCCACCTTCTTCCCATCCACTAACTTAGATCCATTACCTCTCCTCTCGCTTCCCTTTCTCCGCCCCCATCTCTCTCTCTCTCTCTCTCTCTCTCTCTCTCTCTCTCTCTCTCTCTCTCTCTCTCTCTCTCTCTCTCTCTCTCTCTCTCTCTCTCTCTCTCTCACACCAAGATTATTTTTAAAGGCCACTGAGGTTTTCATGAAGGTTTGAATGCCAATCATGCAAAATCCTGGTTCTATTTAATTACCATTAGAATTAGATCAAAGTCCTAATAACTTTCGTAGGAAGAGAAAGTAACGGAGATAAAAAAAAAGGTTGAAAGTTGAACTATCATCAGAATAAAAGAAATGTTTAAAATCTTTAGAGCTTCCATTAAACCCTGATAAGAGTGAGAAAATTGTGGAGATATGACACGTAAACGTTTAAGGATACACTTTCTTTTCAGTTCTATTAAGGAAATGCAGGATGGTAAAAAAAATAAATAAATTAGGTATCATACAGTGAAGGCGAATAAAATAATAGATAAAAAACAATGAGGACAGAAAGGCAACAGTTTCTTAACCCCTTCAATACTGTGGCACATTTTTATCAAGTTTTTATTGTGAAAATTTTACTGGTATTAGGAAGGGTCTATGGAGGTCAGAAGATGAATGTCCAGAATCTGTATTATTTTGATCCCCGCATGAGTTTCTAAAGCTGTACAAAATCAGCAAATAATGAACAGAACAAATATGTAGAAGCGTCCCAGTAATGAAGGGGTTAAACTTTTTATCAATTAACTCTTTCACTGCAATGTATATCACAACACAGTCCTAAAACAGCGAAATCTTAACAAAAAAATGACAAGAAAGATATAATAAACAATTGAAAAAAGAGTATATTGATCAATCTTTAGTTAAATAGAACGCTTTCAGATGGCAGTGAATCAAGGCGGTTAAGTTAGGTTAGGTTAGATTAAGTTAGGTTAGGTTAGGTTAGGTTAGGCGGTGGTGGTATGTTAGCAAGGAAAATGAAGCTAATCGCAGGAAAATTGTGAACTCACCCTCTTGTTTTTCTCTCCTTCAGACGGGTGGACGTTGATGCAGGAGACGTGGGACCGCCGACGCTGGCAGTTTGACGTGTTGCTGACCCGCCTGCACGCTGACTACGGCGTCTCCCCGTTCTTCAAGGTGACGGTGGTGCCAGACCCGCGCAGGGAGGGACAGAACATCATCAAGGTGAGGAGGGTGTCGCGTGGTAAAAAGAAGGCCGTACTTGTGTCGATGTTTTGATGTGTGAATGGAGTGAGGTGT